>WTXV02002753.1:0-40782 GCA_009823435.2 Nymphicus hollandicus
CTTATTGCCTCTCGATATTAATAAATTGTAATAAAATAATTAAATCAGATCATGGCTAAGACAAAGTTTTTATAACAGATGCAAAGAAGGGCTGGAGTTTCAAAGATAAATGAGAACTAAATGCAGAGAGGTGGACTTTACACCCTGTCAAGGAAGACCCAAAGTAAAAGACAGAACTGGAGAGATATCCAGCATTGAAATTTCCTGCACTGTTTTGGCAACTATACTGAGCATGTAATATTAATAAGTTTTTTTTTCAATATGAAATGTGGTCCATTAGGAATTAGATCAGTAAGCTTACAAGCACAGATCTGTAGGCAACAGAGTTAGATAAAAATAAAGAGCAAATAAGAACAGAAAAAAAAGCTGGTCTTCTCTTTAATCAGACATTAGAATACAGACAATTGCAATGAAGCTACTGAGACGTAAGGACTTCTTATCTTTTACCCTATTTAGGTAATCAAGGGATTAGTTTTACACAGCTTCCAGGCAATTGTTTTATTGCTTTTTTCTCTTTCACTTTCAGAGTAATGAATTTTTATTTCCTTCTTTTGAGCATTGGCAATGCCCATTAGTACCAAAAAATCTGTCATCTCAAACTCTAGTTGTGTTTGTTTTCACTAATGAAAGCTACAATGAGTTAATGCAGGCAATCTGTGGAAAACTGCCTTTTGTCTGTTACAATCAACTGGCTATATGAACAATGAACTACATGTATGTCAGAGAACATTGAAGCTGTAAGTATGTGAAATATTAGTACAGTTGGTGGATGGAATTAATTTGAAAGCTTGTATCTGAACAATTGTGCTTGTCATTAACTTACATGTGCCCAAATGAGTGAGTAAATAAGAAATAAGTAAGCCAGGGAATTCCCATTATTAAACTTTATCTGTAGATTTTTATATGGCTATTCTTAGGCTTAAAAATCAGTCCAAAAATTTGTATCTCAAGAGTTTTAAAAGTGCTGCCATGGACACCTGATTTTCTACGAGCATTAAGTTATTGTTCATGTTTAGGAGTGCACATGTATGCAATATGAAGAAACTCAGACACAGTTTGTTGATGACACAGGTATTCATCAAGCAAAGGATTTCAAAGCAGTTCTTAATTTTTATAGAGAAGGATAGCAGAGGCCAGGGAATATCATGCACAGAAAGTCAGTTATGGATTAGGAACATATGTCAGCTTTTCTGACTCCAAATCCTGTGTTTAACAACTATGCTTTCTCTCTCTAGTGCCCTGAATTTTTTTAAATTCTTTGCAACAAACAACATGAAAAAAATCCTATCTATCTGTGTCAAAATACAGCTGAACTCAGACAGAATAAGAAAAACATCCACTATGATCTGTTTGAGAGATTCAGTCCTCTGACATATGAATTAAAAATAAACCTTACCAGCAATTTTATTGCTGTGATTCCTTCTCCAGGCCCTATGAGGTGATAAAAACTTCTCAGTTAATTTCTATTTTTTTTCATTTAATGACTTTGACTTAAATGTACAAAAATGAGCACGTGAACTTTGTGTAGTAGGTCATTGTTTCTTATTATCTTTTGTGAAGAGCAGTTTGTCACTTTTATTTAGAGAATGAGAGTGTCATGTCTGCATTTGGAATAGAATTTGAGGAAATACAGGGGAAACGGAGACTGTGCCATTCAGAGACCTCCACATATGCATGCAGCTGATAGCAAACCTAAGAGCAGCTGCAGGTCCGTGACTCCCATATGACAAACCTGATATTAGTGGCCATAATGTGAAATAGTAGGGGTAGCACCTCCTCTCTGCCTAGGCAGCTATGGTATACTGTTCATAAAATTGGCATTGAAATTGGTAAAAGCCAGCTATTAATTTAGATTTCATATGATGATGGGATATAGTCTAGGAAATTTTACCATTTTTCTGGTGGCCAAAGTGGCTCAGGCCAAAGTGGCTCAGGCTCTGCAAGCACTTCTATTGCCTTTTCCCCTCCCTAAGCTCCTATATTATTTTCTCTTATTTTACAGTACTTGCATTTTGGTTTTACTCACTAGAAGCGCTTGATCTCCTCTCTCTTGCATACTAAAATGCTCATAATTTAGCTAGTCCCATACATTCCTCCCAGATCTTCTCATTTTCTAGCATATATTTACAACTTCATATCTATTGTGGATTTATTTTTAATTAAATTATATTTTACCAGCAAATATATACCAAAAAATACAGGAGAGAAAAAAAAAGAATACATTTTAAAAACATGGATTCTGTTCTCCTGGAATTTATTTTTATAGCATCAATGTAACGTATTGGTGTTTTTCCAGTTAATCCTGACTATAATTTTTGCCAGCTATAGAACACAGAGTTGTAAATTTTTATCTCTTTTACAAGATTACGTATTTTTATAATCTAGCTTTCTTTTTCGTCTTTCTTTCTATCTATGTTCCTTTTTTTTTTTTCTTTCTTTATTTCTTTCTTTCTTTATTCTTACACAGAGAAAATCCCAGGAACATTTTATCGAACGCTTCTCCCTATTTTTGTTTCATGAGCTATGAAATATGGTTTAGATTCAAGGGAGAAGATAAACCATTTTCATTTGTAACCCAAACGAAATGGTTTGTTCTGCTCTGGTAACTGGTAAATCTAAAAAACACTTTAACATAAATTCTACGTTCTTTTTAATAACAGTAGTCATACAAGAGGATGGCTAAGCCTGTTTAATCTTCCTGTTATGCATCAAGTCAAATCCTATTAAAGCTGTAACACTACAGGCACTTAACATTTAAAAGTTGTCTTACCTGTGGGATAAAAATGTCTGATATGCTCTCAACTTAAAACAAAGAATTAGAGTTATCATAACTATGTATAATATGTTGCCTGCTATGCTTATTTTTCAGATTGGAAAGTATTTTCTGGTTATTCTGTATGAAGCTGCTATTATATGTCAGATACTTATTTCATTACTTTTGAAGTTGTTCCTGTCACCCACATCCTTTGTACTATCACAGAAAAATTAAGTAATTTGCTAAGAATCAAGTCAGATTATAAATCCGTCTGCTGTGTTTAAGTCCAGTGCCCAATTTTCACTTGAGCACATATTGAAAATGGAGATACAAGTAAGGAGTAATCCTTTATAGTGCTTAAAAAAAAAAAAAAAAAAAAAAAAAAGTGGAAATGGTACCTTCCCTCTTTCAACATACGTATTTTCTGAGCTGGTTGGATTCACAAGTAGTTTTCCAAGTCTTGGAATCGATAAGATGCTATGAAAGTACTAGCTTAGTATTTATTGAGGGTAATTCTAACTAAGGGGTAGACACATCTTTTAAGAGGATAATCAGCAAGGTAAGTGGAATTGTGCTTGGATCAGTTCAAAGAATTCCAGTCAGCTTTCCCGAGCAAATCTGTGGATAAATCTCTCATGAGAAAAACTTGCAAATCTTTGTTATGGTTTGAGAAGACTTGGAAGTGCGTGTGTGTGTTTGTTGGTGTTATAAGACAGACTTTCATTTTCATGAAAGTGAACACAGCTTGATATTAAAGTGAGATTTTTGAGCAACACTTTGAGCCATGCAGAGTGTTGATAGGGAACATTGAGGAGCCAAAATTTCCCATCTTAGGAGGACATAAAAAGCAAGGTGATGATAAGGAAAAGAGTCAGAATTATATGTGTAGGAAACTTACACAGTCTTTCCAGTATGTCACTCTTTTCTTCAGAAAGCGAAGACATAGCAACTAATCTTGATTCAACTCTGAAAAACTCCAACAAATGTTTTGTGAGAAGATTTCTTCCCACAGACAAGAGATAACTTCCTTCAAAGTATTCCTTTACATCCAACAAAAGCAAACTAAAGAGGACAAAGGATAAGGCCATGTTAAACAACAAGCATTTGCTTGCAATCAGAAAATTAGGGAGGCAGTTACATCAGAGCTTCCTATTTATTTAAAATTCTTATATGCAGAAAAGTGTTCTAAAATTAATTTTGTGTCTACTGTTGTAGAAAAAAATGTAATTAGAAGAACTACCTTAAAGTGCACTGTAAACTTAAAGTAACTGTCAGAAAGAATCTGAAATTATGATAAGAAGGTTTGAGGCAGGACAATGTAGGAATTTCAAAACTTTACAAAAGAAAACAGCTAAAGAAACTGAACTACTTGAAGAGGTAAGTCAGAGTTGTAAGTAACAAAAGTGAGTTTGAAATAGCTAGGTATTAAATACTGTGCATGTATGTTTCACAACCTCAGTAACATTTTTTAACAGGCTAAAGTTGTAGCTGAAATAAAAAGAAAATTGACTAACGGAGTTCCTCAAAAGAACATCACCAACACCTAGTTTCCCACATCCTTCTAATTAGTGCAGCAACGCAGAAAATCACAGAATTACTTTTGTTAGAAGGGACCTTAAAGAACATCTAGTTCCAAATCCCCCTCCACAGGCAGGGACACCTTCCACCAGATCATGCCACCCTCTGTCCAGCCTGGCCTTGAACACTGCCAGGGATGGGGCATCCACAACTTCTCTGGGAAACTTGTTCCAGTGTCTCACCACTGTTAAAGAACTTCTTATTTTTTTCTAATCTAAAGCTACTGTCTTTCAGTTTAAAGTCATTCATTTTATACTTTGCAGATCTTATACTTACAAAATATATAAAGTATACTTACAAAGTATCACTTTATATTTTACAAATAAGTATGTTCCAGCATGCCTGAGAATGGCTCGTCTGTAGTTTTCCATATTCAAACCTGGGAACAAATAATTTCATTAATTTCGTAACTATATTAATTATAAGGGTAATAAATTGTTGCTAGATGTTTCATTCATGGGTTCTGACATAACTAATACCAGCAGTAATGTCTGAACCCATACCAAGTATCACCATTTCTGTGTTCTTGTCACTATATAAACACACAGGAATTAACTGCAATAAAGGGTCCTTCCTCCAACTGGCTTACAGCATACACAGTAAAGCAATCATCCCTAAGTATCAAGACATAAAGATTACAAAACCTTCTTCACAGCCACAGAAAATACATAATTAACTAAAAGCCGTATTCTTCTTAGATCAGTGCTGCTCTCCTCTACTTTTCAGTGTCTCATGAATGAGAATCTAATGGAATAAATATATATGTAATCTTAGATTAACAATTAAGTAATAAATGCTCCCCAAAGTCAGGGTAAACCACGTAAAGGCACAGAAGTAGTTTCACTGTGAAAGAACAGCTATTGATGTTACCTCCACAGAATAATGAGCAAGTGGCACAAAGCAGCTAACTGCAAATCTGCTCATGGTATTCAAGGTGCCAAATGCAGGTTCAGCCAAATACTGTCCACTTAGTCTTATAAGAATAACTAATACATTGCAAGTTTTGATTATGTTGTATTTTTATAATACCATCATTAATGCATTTCTGATTTAATGCATCAAAGTAAAATCTATACTGACTAAGATTATAGGACAGCTGCTTAAATATAAGCTAGTGATCAAATTTTAACATGCAATACCCACTACTTATACAGTTGGATTAAGGTCACATTTACTAGTTGAGAGGCCCATATGTGGGATGATGAGCACTCCACGATAAATTAAATGAGCAATTAAAGCAAGAGACAGAAAAATCTCAGTGGCTAAAACCTTTAAAGTGATTAGTTTCATATGGTAAATTTATTTCTGAAGGGTCTAATACAGCATCAAGTAGACTAAATGCCACAGTGTTTAAGAAAGCAATCTGGTTGCTAACTGGATTATGTGCTCTTTTTACATGCAAATGAGAAAGTCTAGTAACCAAAGACTATCTAAATTTATTTGAATAATTGATGGAAAAGATATGACATATTTTCCAGTTTCATCTGATTCCAAAGTATTATCCCACTACTACACATCAAATTAGAACTTTTCTTATAGTGAGACAACCACTTTGTTAAAACAATTCCTATGGTTAAAAATATTACAAGAAAATTACTTTTTACTTGCAATTAATTAACTCAAATAATGAGTTATTGTATTTAGACTCAAATAGAAAAAAGTAACAGATGCCTGGATTGCATTTGGAAACATATTTATTAGAAAATTATTAATAAGTGTGAGGACAACCAGTGTCATGAAACTCAGTTTGATCTGAAAGACTAACGTATCACCTTCTGCAGATAATTCTATTTCCCATGACAGGCTTATTTGTGCCTTCCATATTTCAACAGATATATAGGAAACAAAATATGCTTATGTTTGTAAAAAATACATTATCCAGTTTGTTACTTGATATGAAAACACCATAGATAGAAGCTGTGTTTGCAGAAACTCAATGAGAAGTTTTCCAATGACCTACAAAATGTTACAACAGGGACTATGGATATCCTTGTTTGAAGATAAGGCTCTCTGTACAAATATGAATATGCACAAACATAGATATGATGACTTCAGTAATAGCCTAAACAATCAGCAAACCTAACTTAAACATTACTTTAAAAGATTAGTTTTAAACAAATTGAGTGCACTGATTGCAACCAAAACTGAACAAGGTTTGCTGATACAATTGCTTGAAAGTCATATTAAGTGTCAGTTCAAGGTCTGTGAACAGTGTAGACAAAATTCTGTTCTGGTGGTGGAGCAGAATAAGACAGTAAGACTGAAACAAGGTTTCTACTTGAAGGGGGTGGGGATGGCTTTTATAGCTGGGACATCAGCTAATCTAGGAGAACATAAATATTTTGGGGAAAGATGAGAGCTTCCTGAAGGCTTCAGATGCAAATGAACTTATCTTCCCATTCACGAATCATAGACTCATAGATTCATAGAATGATTAGGGTTGGAAAGGCCCTTAAGATCATCTAGTTCCAACCCCTCTGCCATGGGCACATCGCACTACACGATGTCATCCAAGGCTCTCTCCAACCTGGCCTTGAACACTGCCAGAGATGGAGCATTTACCACTTCTTTGGGCAACCCGTTCCAATGCCTCACCACCCTCATAATAAAGAACTTCTTCCTTATCTCTAACCAAAACTTCCCCTGTTTTAATTTAGACCCATTACCCCTTGTCCTATCACTACAGTCCCTGATGGAGAGTCCCTTTCCAGCATTCTTGTAGGCTCCCTTCAGAAGACTGCCTTTTCTTTCTTCCCCATGATTCCAACTTTTCAGTTGATATCTTTTCCTGGCAACCCACCTCTGAAATCCTTCCTCCTTGTTGCATACCCATAATGCCGGCCTGTACCCACTTGCATTCCTGATGATGACACTCTGCCCCTATACTGCAAGCCACCTCATGGGGGCTGCCTATGCAGGCAGCAGGCACAATCCTGTTTGTGCAAAGCCACAGTGCCACTCCTTATTGTCTGGCACACGCAAAGGACTCAGATTTCTGTCTATAAAAGACTGTTACTTGTTTTAGCAATGGCTTGAGCTGTCTCTAGTTTGAGGAGTTTAGATTCATGTTGGCAGCAGCAGTTAATTCTGATGGCAAAGATGGTTAAGGAAATACCTTACAGGATGGTACAGCATGAAGATGACTAATAGGCTTCCCTTCCGATCTCCAAAGAGCTCTCTATTAGCAACCTCTTACTGACCTTAGACAGAAAATAACATTCTCCACAGGAGTCATTGCTTGTATAGGGTGGTCAAATAGCTAGAAACACTGAGCAAATCCACATTTTTGAGGAAAGTGTTACTGCAAAGAAATTCAGTCATTATAGCAGGCAATTTTCTTTAAATGGACTACAAATATTGCCAGAGAAGAGTACTACGTAATATACTAATTCAGATCTGCAGGCCCTTGAAACAATACTAGTTAACATGTTTTTCACCAAATTTGAAATAGAACAATTGAAAAAGTAAATGCTTACTAAATTGGCAAGCCATGCTGCAGCAAATAATGCCTTGTCCCAATAACTGAGGAGCAAAAATGAAGTTATCTTGCTGTGGAAAGCAGTTCAAAATAGCACTTTTTTTTCAAAAGCCCAATGCAGAACCATTAGCCTAAAAATATGACAAGATTAGCAAATTAAATTAAATAAGTTTAGTTATCTTTTTCTTTAATAAATAGTTCTTTAAGAGATTACATTAACAAAGTTACACAGTTTCAGTGGGAACACACTGAATATGAACCACTTAACGAAAACAGAAACTTTCTATGTCTGTGAAAAAAAGCAGACAATATTCCACCCTCTTCTTTTCATCCATTTTCCTTTTAAACAAAAATTTTTAAAAAGCAAGTATACTGATATCACAGTGAATTCCTTTTCCTTCCTTGAGAAGAAAAATAATCCCCAAGAATATATTTTTCTCTGCAAAAAGAACTGTTATATTGCAAGGGCTAATACACAAAAACATTACTATCAGCATTATCAGCCAGTGTTCTTGCAGCATCCATCAGTGAAGAACAAGCCTCCAGCCATATTCAGCAGGGCTACTCAGTCTGAGCTACACAGCCAGATATTTTTGTCACTAGAGAAATCCTTGCATGCTAGAGAAAACCTATAGACTTCCTTGGAGTCATTCTGAAGATACATCTGCATTACGTCTGAATCTAATTTTAGTTGTCAGCTCTGGTCCAAGAGAAAAAACAGAGACTGAGTTATAAATTACAGCAAGCTTTTTTTGTTGTTGTTGGTTTTTTTTGTTTTGTTTTGCCACTGTTACAAGACAAAGAAATGCTTTTTGTCCCTACTACTTCATTATTTCATTAAAATATCTGGCAGTTAAAATTGGGCAGATGTCATTGAAGAGACTGCTGTGATTCAGGTAATTGCATTATCTGTGCTTTCTAGGCTTTAAAAATGCTCTCTTAGGAATCTAAAATCCTGAAAAAGGCAAATATCTCAAAGGTATTTTGGTGGCTTGTTGCACTGGGGAAATGGCAATCATGCTCCTTCCCAATGGTAATGTGTAGAGAATCTTTGGAAACCATATGGCTACTGGAAAAATTTTAGCATCCTCGAGTAGGAAAAGTGTGCCTTATACACCTTACAGGGTTATTGGCCCAAAGGTGGTGTCTGTACAGTGCACCACTGAGCTCCCATAGCTCAAGCTCCTCATACAGCTGCATCCTATTTCCACGTCAAAGCAAAATCTACCAACGGCTCTTACTTACTTACTCCCTTGCAGACCTCTCCTCCAGCTTCCACCTGCCAGCCTAGGTATCCACAAAATGTCAGCAAGAGTCCTAGGGGGGTGCTCACCCTCTCCTCAGTTTCCCAGTTGAGTTCATCAGATTCCCAGGTTACAGCACGGCCTACGCACCATCCATATGTAGCAATTTACCAATACTACTCATCTCTGATAATCAGAAAAGAAACATAAATACACACAGCAGTATTATACACTTACTGAAAACATTCCTTATCAGCTAACTTCTGCCATATGTTAACTGAGGTCTTGAAGCTCAAGAAGTTTAGTCTGTCACTAAAATTGCTGTGTTGTTTTGCTAAACAGACAACACTGCTTTTGTTCTCACTGTATGATTACATCAGCAGCACTGATGCGCATTATTTGCTTGTCACATTTATTTGTTTACTTTAGTATTGATGTGGCAAAAAACAAATATAAATTGTGTGGCTATGGTCAAACCAATATAAATGTGTGCTAGTATTTGTGAATAATGCACTGTACCTGTCTATCTCAAGATGCTGCAAGATACACATATATAGTTCCTGTTATTGAAAGGTATGAAAATATTTTCCCTATTCCAATTGTAAATTTCTCAATAATATAACAAGTCTTCTCCTCATTCAAGGAAAAACAAAGATGTTTTACTAACTATAGATAGAACTAGGTCCTGAAAATTATTTAATAACTAGATTTCATCCTTGAGAAAAACAAAGAAAGACCACCTCCTCTCTCCCCCAAAAAAAACCCATGAAAAGAACATGAAAATTGCTGCAACAGTTCAGTAACAGCCCCACCTTCTCCTTGTACACTGTTACTAATAGATGGCAAGGTTGCAGAACTAAAACCTATAGACAGAGAAGTTTAACAAAACATAATGAAGTACATTCTCTGATCCAAAGGATATACAAGCTCAGTAGTGCAATCTCCAGTGGGATCAAAGGAATGTTTGACAGTGAAACCTCTCTTCTGACAATATTATTTGATCTATGTCTCAAGGACAGAAAAGAAATGTTATTTCCATTTTCATGCTGACATACAGCAGCCTGCTAGAAGGACGTTATCATAAACAAAATGCTACAGACTATGCTATAATACAGCTCGGGTTTTTTTCAAGATTTCAGGGTAGATGTAGCTCATAATACAGAACATTTTCTGGTGAGACTAGGATGTAGAGAAGTTCAGTAAAGTTATAAAACCCACACAACTTTTGGAGATGCTTAGGATCTACAACTTACTAGTCCTGGAAAAGCAGGACATTGTATTTTTAACATGTACAAAAAATATATAAATGTAGCTAGCCTTTACTTTTTATTAGCCATAGATGGAATCAACTAAGTCTTTAATTTCTAATAATGAACATTTTACCTTTCATTTTGATTAATAACATGGTACTGATATGAACATTTTAGCAACACATTCAGGGGTAGTTTAATTGTTTTGGTTGTTTTAGCTACTTATTAGACAATCATCTATAGAATTATTTTTTGTCATTTACAGTTTATGGTCAGGCAGTGTATCATTACCTTTTGATGATGGATACAACAGAGTTAAAATTATTACTTTCCATTTAAAATTTAATAATCTGTTCAGAGTGGCAAATCAGCTGGTGGCTTTGGCATGTGGGAGATTCATCGGCAAAGTCCCTGCTCTGCATTGTTCATAGCTCACTCTCACTTTCATCTCTCTCTCTCTCTCTCTCTCTCTCTCTCTCATCTGTCTGTCTGTCTGTCCATCTGTCTATCTATCTATCTATCTATCTTCATTTTTATTGAATCAAAATTTTGTGCTGAACCTGAGAAGACTTTCCATATGAGTGTTACATCAATATGGTATCATTCCACATGAACTGGTATTTTATTTTAGTAACTGTTATCTTCTATGATAAAAACATTTTTCTTGAAAATTACTAGCAACTTTATTACGGGATTTCAGTTAACCAAACTCTCTAGTTAAGAATTATGCTTATGAAACCAATCAGACCTTAAAAATAAATGTACAGATGAACTGGGAGAACTGGGTGAACAATCCAAGGCACACAGAGAGTTTATTAATTTAGCTCTTAATTGTTACTAAATTATTCACAAAGTAGTGTTGATTTTAGAGTTGGGTTTTTTTCATTAGTCAGAACTATTCAGCCGTTCAATCAGAGATAATTGTCTATGATATAGTTGTCTTGCAAGACACTGGTATTGTCCATTATGGCCAGAAATAAATCTATACTCTACCTAGATTCTGTTCTCTCTTTATTTTCCTAGGAATTAAAGAGATGCAAAAAGGGCATAAAAAAAGAGAAACATGATTTCAGAGGAGCAGGGAGATTCTGCACTTCATAGAACAACACAGCTGAGCATACATCCTTCTCATGGTATGGGGATCATTCTCTATCTGTTGTCACTTGGTTTGTGCTTCTCCTTGCTGCCTTTCTTCTCTTTTTCGTTATGTATGGGTGTTTTGTTCAGATTTGTTTGTTGTTTTTGTTGTCTTTGGTATCTGTTCTGCAGAGCTATCCAGAAGACTTGTTTGCCAGATGTTTCACTTATGAAAATCAAATTTTATTTGTTAAAAGTTAAATATATATTTCAATGGAAATAAACTGGTTCCGTCTTGTGTCATATCATCCAACTGTAGAAGGAAGAAAATCAGGAGATTTTTGTTAAATCTACTGACTGGAAAATCTGCAGTATATAGAAATACATTCCTAATATAATGCCAACAGTGTGACAAACAGGGTTTTCTACATGACACACTGGGTATCTCCATCTAGAAAGATACTTGTTAATCATTGATTTGTCATGGGCTTGAAACCAGGTACCCACTCCTCAGTTGTATTTATCAAATATTTTACTTCTCCTGTGTGCAATTTAAGGAAATCTGCAAACCAGTGTGTATGAGTACATGAGTGCAAGTTACTATTGGTTTGTACATGCAAAACATAAATCATGACAAAGTAACAAAAAAAAAAATTGTTGCTTTTCATTAACAGAAAGCAGCAAATTAATATGTTCTGCAAAAAACATTGAGAAAAATGTTTAAGCAGCATGTTACAAGACTGCTGTATAGTCATGCACAAAGCACGTACCATGAATGTCACATTTTTTAATTGCTCCAATAACCAGAGAAGCAAAGTAATTCTTCCACAGTCTTTTGTAAGCATAGTCTCATACCGTGCACTCAAATCTTGTGTGTTCTCAAATCTCACCACAAAATTTGCGTGAAACATTTTGGGTGCCAGAGTATTTAAAGTACTCAGGAATTTGGTATAGCAAGTGCTCAATAAGGCCTGTCAAAAGGGAAACTAAAAAACAATTTTCTGATGCATTCATCATTGCTTGCTTGAACTCAGTACTCTCAATGGCTTTCCACGTTTCCTAGAGAGAAAAATTTATTGCAGTGCTATGCACTCCTTTCAGTGACCACATTCAATTCAGACAATAGATTCTCTACATTATAGTGGGTCTGAAATGTTGGGTGGGACCTTGTGCAGAATCCCTTACAAGCTTAGATACACTAAAGATCAAACTGTATTTGGAAAAACAAGGAAGAATCCAGTTTTTCAGACGTTTGTTTCTGTTCATTTATGAATGAAGCTGATTTGCAGCGCCACAGGAAAATTAGTTCAAATCCTGAAATGCACTGAATCACTTTTTATTCTTTTATTTTTCTTACTTTCATCAGGTTATCTGGGTTTCATCAGGCTTGGTTATCAAGGTCAACTATCTTTAACAACCTTGTATAAACGTCTTCTTTCCTCTGATAGTTCTTGAACACCCGCATTTGCCAACAGCAACCTAGATGGTGTTATTCTGTGGCAATTCTGTCACCAGAAGTCCTTTGGCTGTATTTTAGAGGGAGCTCCTGAAAATAATAACCAGGTACATTGAAATTTTGGATATAAAATTTTATTCTTTGTCACTGGTTTAAGAAGCATTTTCCCCATCCATCCAGTATCTATGACAACACAGACCCTAGGATACATCAATATATGAGGATAGTGAGACATCTCTGGCAAGAATCATGTTCTATACCATACTCCAGAATTTGGTTATGATGGTGAGGCATGTTGTGCTTCAATGTATTCTTGATTAGTGACAAAAATGCTCTGGGATTAAATTACAGGATACACTGCAGAAAGCACAAGGAAGTTGTATCAGTGGCTCTAAGGATCTACCCACTGAGGATAGCAGAACAAACTTTCAGTGGGAGAGTAAGATTGCAGCTGCTTGTAGTAGCAGTGATTTATTTGATTTATTAAGTAATTAAGCCCCTTAGCAATCCTGTGTAAGATGTCTAACTATGTTATCCTCTGTAAAAGTGCAGGGAAGGAAGAAATTTCTTTCAGGATTTTATTTCTCAGTATCATTTCACAGGAGTGAAGAAAACTCTAGACTTTCTCTGCATGTGAACAAGAAAAGAAAATCACTGTTCAACCACAGATGCCTTGGAGACCCATCCTTTAGTCAGCATTTCATGAGAGAAAGCAGAGAAAGTTGTCATAGCATGTAGCAAAATTAATTTTGATCAGCTTACATAAGTGCTTTGGCTTGAGGGAAGGAAGGCAGATAAGCCCTCCTGGATGACCTCCTCCTGGCAACGCTGTCCAAGCAAGAGACGAGGGAGACAAGACGCATGGTTTCTCTCTCTGTGAACTGTGTAGGGCAAATCTATCCAGAAAGGTTTGCAGGGTACTTATCTATGTGGGGACCAAGGATTTGCTCATCAGGCCAGATATCCACAGTACCAAATACTCTGTATTCATGCTGCAGTGTCCTCCTGAGCTAAATCTAAGGAAACTATCCACTTCCTGATACTGTCTGTCCTCACCTTGATAGATAGCAGGGCACATGTAAATGAAGCCAGGCTTGTAGAAAAAAAACGATCTTCAAAATGAACTTTTCAGATATGTTTGTACCTTGACCTACAAACTGCTGAAAGATAGCTGTGACTTGTTGGGTGAGGGGCAAGAGATACTGACATTTCTGCGGTGCTTTTAACACAATGGATTAAGACTGCCATCTATTGTCTCTGATGCTGTACTTGTGTAGTCTTGCTGAGCTATTCTGAACAAGTTTGCATCTCTCTACAGCTCATATCCAAGGAACAAAGCTCTTTGCATGCATAGTTTTCTTCAGTTTTCAGGCATTTCTGTAAGAGAGAAACAACAGAATAATGTACTGAGGCAGAACATATTCTTGGCATCTGAAATCTTTGTTAATTTTTAAATGCATGCATTCTTTGAAGAAGAAAGGCTTACGGGTACTTTTCTTGGGATGGAAGGTGTATTCCTGAACTGTATAAATGTACCAGAAAACAAAATTAATTTAATTCATGTTTCAGTCATCTGTAAAACAGACACATGGAAAACCATAACTGAGAACTACATTTTCCCAGTGCATTAATAAGAGATTACATATATCATCTGGATTTCTTGAAATGAAACCTGAAAGAAACTAACTCAAAACCCAAACAGCAATTAAAACACATCTTTGGGGTAAAAGACTGATGGTAATTGGGCTCTGCAATATTAATTTCATGGACCAGATTTTATCCTAAGGAATATTCAAAACAAGGGAAAAGATATCACTTATCCCCCTTAGAACCTATTTGCAGGTGAACATCTAGCTAAGCAAGGGGACAAAGCACAGGAGGTTTGACCACTGTTAGTCGCTCTACAACTGCTTTATGGATGGTTGAATTGCACTTTGATGCAGCTTGACGAGAGAGCCTTGACAAGGAGTTTTCCCCAGAAAGAGAGGTCATACCGCATTTGTGAGAGTGCCAGCCAGAGCAAGTCTTTTTGACTCCCACAAAAACAATCTGAGTGGTTTCATCTACCATGTAGTTTAGTGCAGGTATTTCACAAAAGTACCATAAGCCTGAAATACCCTTCCCTGATAATTAGGTAACAACATGAAACACTATTTAGATGTGAAATAGCCATTTACATAGCACAAGAATGTAGCATTTAGTGTAAGCTGTGGGCCAGGTTCTTTGATACAGCATACCACTGCTGAAAACTGTGGGCTTACATACAATGCCTAAGGACTTGGCTTAGTAATTTTTGTGATCAAAAATAATGCCTCTTACCCAATGTTATAAGTTATAACATGTTATAACATCCTATGTTATAAGTTTAACTAAATGTTGTCAGATAACCATGTATAAAGCTGTGAGGGTGTATGGCTGATACATTGTGTGCAAGGCATACAAGTGGATGTGTATGGTAAGAACAGATACCAACAAGAATAAACAGTCAGCTTATTCATACCTGTAAAAAACCACACAGCAAGGGTCAATTCTTGCATCTCCCTCAGACATCGATAAAAGCGTCTGAAAGAAGAAGAATTTCTATGTTTTACTTTTAAGTGTTCTGCCTGCATAAACCCCTACATTTATAGTTAAGCAGTGTCTAGCATTCATTTTATTTCACTCATTATTTGTCCTATATAGAACAAAGCACAGTATATGCTTCCACTGTGTTGATTACAAAAAAGAAAATTATTGTACAAAAATGCATGCAACATATGTAGAAGATGAAATATTACATGTAGATGCAAGGAAAAAGTAAAGGTTAATGCAAATGCCTGCATAGCAGTAACTAAAATTTTGTCCTTGACGGGCTTAAAAAAAAAAAAGGCTGTGATCTCATTTCTAGCATGAAGACATTTTTCTCAGTTTTAAGTTTCCATTGCAGAACTGCAGAAACAGAGTGGGACTTTTCCTGCTACTTGATCCTACAACCTACCAATTATTAAGCTAAATATCAAACCCAGAAACAGTGATCCCAACTTTCCTGTGCTCCTATTATCCCCACTCCCTGCATTCAGTCAACATGAACAAAATCCTACAATAAAAAATTGAGACATTGGGCTGTGGGTCAGATTAATTCTATTCAGAGAAATTACAAATATTTATTATTATGGAATTATTTGGGGTATTTTGTTGATTTTTCTCTGATTAGTCAGTGTACAATCTTTTTATAGGGAGTCACAGTTAACCCAGGAAAAAATCATGAGTTATAAGTCATCATTCTTTGTTAAACTCCAAAGGGCTGTGATTGATGTAGAAAACAGGGATGAATCATACTTCTTTAATTTTGTAAGGAAGCAATTTTTTGTGTTTTTAACTTAATATTTTAGCTAATACAATAAATAAGAGCCAAAGACAATGGCACGTACATGCACATAAAGTCTTTAAATAGCCTTCTACCTTTTATTTTATCTACCTTAGACATATATTCTTTCTCTAACCATTTTTATTCCTATTTGGTCAGCACATAAGCATGTTCTATGGATCGAAAAATAACTAATTTACACATACATCAAACCTATTTTGATAGTTATAAAGCTGTGACCATAGTTAAGTTATTATTACAGGTTAACCTTCCAGCTGGATTATAAAAATGCCTGTTTACAAAACAGTGTTAATATCTTATCTACACATTTAAACCTAACATGCTATTTTATTCTTATATTCTACTCCTCATTTAACAATACACTCTTCAAGGTAAAAAAGGATGGCTATAGCTGAATTCATTTATTTATAGCAAACAGAGGAGCTTCTAATTAACTAGCTCTCTTAAGAGTCTGTTCTTTCCCTATCTACATTTCTTCAAAACAAATGCCCTTACTGAGCCCAAGAAAAAGAAGCAGGCATCAAGGAGGGTGAGAGGAGGTACAATAAGGATTTGCAGTCAAAAAGAATCAGAGTGGGGTCAAAGAATGAGAAGAGGAAGCAACATAGCTGTCTCCCTCAGTGACAAAGAACAGGCTGGATGAGAATCCATCTGAGCTCTCTCGGGTGGTCTATAATCAAGTACAGTAAAACATGAAATTTGAATGAGCTAAAATTTAGTGATTCAAGTTTAAATGTAATTCAACTGAAAACATAAAAAAAAATAGTTTGCTTTCTGTGCAAAATTACTTTTGTATATATCTGGAAGTGGCTTGCAATGCACATAATATAAATCATTGTAACATTGGAATATTCTAATTTTCTACTTTTTTACTTTTTGAATTAATCATCCTACCTACTAATCACTTTAGAATAAAATCCTCGACTTGGAAAATTATTTTAGTAATTTTAAGTAAAAAGCCATAGTGTTATCATTTCCTTAACATTTACATCACAAAATCACACAGAAGCAACTTTTATCCAAGACACATTATGTAGGCAAGCTTACCATAAATGCCTCTGCTCTGAAAAGCTTACACAATATTTGCAATTTAAGTGAAGCCCTTTTTGTACCAGTAATTCATGTTTGTTCTTTCTTGGGAGCATACTTCAGCTTTTTCTTCCCTCAGAAGAATATTTTAAGTTACTACATAGGCAATATTTTAAGAATGCATTTGATTTTAATCATTTACAAAGTGTTCAGAACGTGTTGCTGGTTTACATGCATATTTGCTAATGCTATCTTTTAACAGAAAGCTAATAATCTTAGCAGTGCTGGTTGGAATATTCGGGACAAAATATTAATCCTCAAGATAATGAATGTGTTCACTAGTAGTCAACCACTACACACAGAGATAGAAGCTTTGGCAGATACACATTCACCATGCAAAGCCTTAATGATGTAAAGTTACAGTGGGAAAAATCAGGTTTGTAAGAAGACAACTTCTGATGGCTTGAGATGAAACCAGAAAAGAAATGTTCTTATGGCTTATTCTGTCTTAGATATCTTATTTTAGTTCCCTAGCACCTTGATTGATCTGATGTTCCTCTTAAACACTTATGTTTGTTTGTCCAGATAAGACATTATTAACAACTAAGGAAAAAAAATAGCAGAATTGGTGGATCGTTTCCCCTTTATATACAAGAAGAAGAAGGGAAAGGAGGTGGAACTCACATTAAAACTAAGGAAGAAGGCCCTGAGATTAAGAAGAGATAATAATATGACAAATACAGGAAAAAACACACAATGCAGTTGTCTGTGACTCTTGTCATTGTTTTTAAAGTATGGCTGAAAACCTGAACTCAGGCAATGTTATTGTCTTTTGCAAAGCAAGGTTTCACACTGACTCTTCTTTAAGACAAAAAAAAAATATATTCTAGGAGTTATCCTGACCTAGATGGAAACTTTGACTTTCTACTTCAGCAACGAATCTGTCAAAATTTCCTAGTTTAGAAATACCTGTGACTTTTCCATATATCGTACCATATTTTGATAAAAATAAATCCTGATCAGCAGATTGATAAGGTCTTTATTAAGAGTTAATGTTCTGTGCTGATAATAAAATCACCTTCCAGAGAGAAGAAGATTAATATAGGTAAAATTTTTCACTGTAAGATAATACTAATTTGATTTATCCATTTAATTTGTCACTACTTGAGTTTCATATCCTTTGTTTGATTTGTTTGTATGAATTTTGCCCTTTCTAACATATAATCTTTGATTGCCCTTAATGTCTGATTTAAAATTGTGTACATCCTTCAGAATTTTTTCATCTCATTAATTTAATTTATCAGAAATAAATTATGGAATTTAGTTAATTAAATATTGTAATGAGTAAGTACAGTTGTGTGATTTGTCATGCTCAGGAGAGTATCCCGTTGGGATCGGTGGAAATACACGTCCATAATACAAACAGGATAATTTTGTGCTTATGAGTCAAGTAACTTCGAATAAAATAGCTGTAAAGTGCTAGTGGTGAAGCTGTGTGTGGGGGGTTGACAACAGGTAGGCATCTTTGCATTACAGATTGCGATCACAGTGGATGACCTTCTTATTTTTTTAATTTCTGTAAGCTTGTGTTGTGTTTTCGTCTCCTTAACATATCAAGTACTATTACATTTTCTACCTTGTCAAGGACCTAATTCACATCACATTACTGTATTATGTTACCTAATTGTCTTCAGTAACAATCACACTCAAAGAAGATATATTGTGAAATACCATTAGAGAACATAATGCTTTTGTTTAGATGAATTTGAGGGGGGTTTGGAGGCAACAATCCAGTAAGCATTGTCTGATTATATAAAATCTAACATAAATGTGATTTTCCAGTGAACAATTAACAGATGAGGTAATGGCATATCACCTTAATTTACACTTTGATAAATATACAGTTTTGCGCTGTACTTTGCATTTTGGAAGATCTATAGCTTTTTGCTGTACTTGTCTTGTTTTTGATGCTTATAAAATATGCTAATGGATATGCAATGAAACAATGCAAGACAGCTTGGCTACTGCACACTATTTCTTAAGCCTTTCATCTCTCATGAGTCTTAATATCCGTCAAGCAAAGCTTTATATATATGTAGTACTGGTACACCAAGATATTGCCTCAGGTATGTATTTTATATTGCTGTTCCTCAGGAAAACATGCTATTTAGTCAATTTTAAAAGTATATTTTTTGGAGAGCTATCACTGAATTTAAGTTCAGATATATTTAATGATCATATGTCTCCAAGAATAAATATGTAGATGCAGACAAGATGCAACAGGATGAATTAAAATAAAAGAATTTCTCACTGACGGTTAAGACAAGCCAAATCTCTACTTTTTTTGTGCCAGAAAATACGATAACTAGAACCAGCTGAAGATAAAATTAATAATCTCTTTATGTAACATTTTTGTTTGTGAAAGAAGATTTAGCAACTATCTGAAAATGATGCATTTTCAGAATCAGACTCTAATATTTACAAATAATTAGTCTGCTGTTAATCTTTCAAATGTTATTTATTCATTGCACAGTGAAAGGCACATTTTGGAACGAGGGAAAGGGAAACAGAAGTGCGTGTGTAGCTACAGCAGTTACAGTACTCGGTTAGGAAAAAGGAATATGGGCAAAGCCCAATTTCGCATCTAATGATAGGAGAGAGGTGCAGCATCAAGACTGTGATAATCCTGCTGGGAAAGGCAGCGCCTCCTGGTGTCTGTTCAGCTTGTGCGTGCCAGGGGTCTTCTGCATTTGCAAGTGGCAGTCTGTTTTGTTGTGCTTGGAGAAACCCAGCAGGGACAGCTGACTATCCATAACTTGCCACGGCATGAGGCAGCAATGCTTGATGAAATCCTGCAGAAATCCTGAAAGCAACCATTTCCCTCCTAAAGCAGCACAGTGTAACATCATGTACTACCAAATATTATCCCTCTTCAAGGGCTGCATAGATATGAATTTGCTAAGCGGGCCTGGGAAAAGTAAAGTTGCCTATTTATCAGTATATTCTTTAACAAATTGCAATAAAAGGGCTTGGGGAGAGGGGAAATAAGGAGGGAAGCTATATTTTAATTTTATAGTAGCCTAAGGGTTGGGGAAAAAAAAAAAAAAAAAAAAGAAACAAACAAAAGAACCAAACCATATATGAATTAACTGGAAGGAAGAAGGATACAGCAAGGTGAACAAATTCATACTTTGGCTATTTTAGGGCTATAATTGCTTAGCTTTACCAAATTCCAAGGGAATTCTAATAATATGCCATGAAAGAAAATATAACAGAGGTTTTCAAGAGGCATAGGGATTAAAATGATCAACAGTGCACTGAACATATATTTTCCTTGCAGATGAAAGAATATGATTTTTTTCACCACTTTTTCAACTTTTTACTACCTTCAAAACCAGAAATATTGCTTGCTTGTTTTATATCAGAAAGATAAGATTCCATTCCCACTTTCTTTCTCTGGTACACACTGTTGTGGTTTAGACCCAGCCAGCAGCTCAGAACCACACAGCCATTTGATCACCCTTCCTTTTTACCCCTCCCTGGGTGGGATGGGAAAGAGAAACAAAGGATTGTAAAACACGCAGGTTGAGATAAGAACAGTTTAATAACTAATGTACAATGCTACTGCTAGTAATAATGATGAGAAATGACAAGGAGAGATAATATAAAACTAACAGGGGAAACAAAAGAAAACAACAAACAGAAGTGATGCACAATACAATTGCTTGCCACCCACTGACTGGCACTCAGCCCATCCCCAAGCAGCAATCCACCCCTCTTGGCCAGTTCCCCTCAGTTTATACACTGGGCATGACATGCTGTGTTATGGAATAACCCTTTGGTTAGTTTGGTCCTGTCTCTGTTTCCTCCTGCCTTCTTGTGCCCCTCCTCACTGGCAGAGCACGAAACTGAAGTCCTTGATCAGAGTAAGTGCTACTTCGCAACAACTAAAACATCCGTATGTTATCAGCATTGTTTTCAGACTAGAGCCAAAACACAGCATTGCACCAGATACTAGGAATAAAATAACTCTATCCCAGCCAAAACCAGGAAAACACACCCCCACACACATCCTGCCAGCAATTTGTTTTTTTAATGTTATGCATTATATCCCAGCCAACAGCTGGGATATAATGCATAACATTAAAAAAGAAGGAGTGAAAAGACCATACAACTGGTCTTTCACTCACATCCCCAGCAGGATAGAGGGAGAAAACAGGAAAAGTAAAAGCGAGAAAACTCACGACTGGAGTCAAAGACAGGTAGAAGGAAGAGAGAGAAAATACAACAACAAAATACAAAAAAGAAGCAAAGCAAACAAAATTGCTCACCAACTCCCACAGGTAGATCAAAGTTCGGCTTGCATTCGATCAGCCACCAACCTTCAAACCCAACCCTCACCCACTCCTCTTCATCTGCAATAGGTTTTTTTGCTGATTGCCATGTCATGTGGTATAAAGTATCCCTTTAGCCAATTTGGGTCAGCTGTCCCAGCTGCGTCACCCCCACAGTCCCTAGTGCACTCCTGCTCTACTTGCTGCGGTTGGAAGGGTCAGAATGGGAAGAAGAGAAACTCTTGATGCTATGCAAGCAGTGCTCAGCACTAATCGAAACATTGGCATGTTATGAACACTGTTTGATATCCAAATCCAGGACACAGCACCTTAGAGCCTGCTATGTAGAAAGTTAACTCAGTCCTAACCAGACCCAGTGAAGGGTAACCACCCTCAGACAATCTGTTTTGGAACAGGTGTTACAGCTGATCTGTGTCATGTAGATGTCACATCACATTATATGAACCATTTCGCAATTTTGGGATGCTTCTAGCATGACAAGCTTGAAGAAGCTGCTCAAGAATTAGTCTTTAGCAGATTTATTTATATAAGCAACAATAATGTACTTGACATTAGGGTTTCTAGGAAGCAAGTGTGAAAATGAAAAGATGCATTGAAAACACCGACAAAACAGTTATCTTTGAGGACTTCTTCATGTTGTTATCTACTATTGGTTAATTATTTTAATTCTACTTCTAAAATTTCCATTGGTCAAGTAGACTTGGAATGTGGGTTGGTTTCTGTAATGTTGATAAAAGCTCGAAGTGTTCTTCAGTGACCACAATATCTTGTAAATTGCAGGGTTGGATGTCAAAATAGAACAGCATGTGTCAACAACTGCTCCCCTGTGAAAGTGGAGCAGCTGTAATAGGAATGCAATGCATTTGTGGAGAAGGAGTTCCAAAATTTCTTCACCAAAATAATTAAATACACAAAGAGCTTCACTAGATTCATTATCCATATACCTACTCATGTGAATGAGCCTTTAACGAAACTATAACACATTAGTCTTAAAAAATTATGGGCTTAAGAAAAAATTTGAAGAAATTTTAGGGCTTTTCTCATGCAGGTGTTCAGATGAGATGCCCTAATAATTTTTTTATTTTTTTTTTAATTTAAAGAGAATTCCAAGCATAAAGCTATACCACTGCAACTGTTTGCTTTGAACTCAGCCCCCTCCACACTTACTCAGCAGCCCACAGACCGTAAAAACTGTTTCAACAGGTTCTGCTGATCAGCCCATCTCTTTATTTGCTTTTGTGTAGATGTATACAGGAAAAGTTTTGCAGAGATTCTACTTACTCCACATCCAACTAAACTTTATTGAACACAGTTAACAAAGATCACAAGAGGTTAGAGAATTCAATTCATTCTCTCCTTTATGGTAGAAACGTATATAATTTGAAAAAGGAGCTTGTTATTTCTCTTGGCCCTAAAAATTCTTCTGAATAAACTAACTGGAAGAGAGTAAATCAGCATTTTTTCAAAATTTTTCAAAATTGTTTTTTTCCTGTGTATGTTCATATCAAAATCTGATATTAGTTGCACTGAATAGAAGGTTAAACTATTGTCTACAGAGTCAAAACATCCTCTATACTCACTTCAGTGTAATATGTTTTCATTATTTGGAATAAGTAAAAAAGAAAAAAAAAAACCATTAGCAGCTCATTTGGGCCCAAATATTGCTTTGTATTAATTATAATTATGTATTTCTAATTCTACCTTCACTAATAATGTGAATAATAAAGTTTACCCATATGTCTTAGATGACTATTTACTTACAAAGGGTGGTCTATTTAAACCTGTTTATTTGTTTCACCCAGTTCAAAAATGGGTTTCTGTGACTGAATGCTATTGCCTGCTTCATGTTAGAAGGGATCTAAAGCTTTTACTTTCTTAATTATACTGTATGGCTGCTTTGAAGACTCTCAGTATTAGTTCTGTTCTCTGGCTTGATGATCTAAGCTTCATTTCTCTGTAAATTATCCATAAATACTGAAGCTGTTGAAGATTCTGTCCTCCAAAATGCAGAAATAACATTTCAAAATGGCTGATACAGACCCCTTCTGTCAACACATCTGTCTTTCATCAGCATCTTTGTCATGCCACAAGCCCCAAACCCTCTACCCTGACAAAGAATAAAGCATTTCTGCTGCATGAATTAGTAAAATTTAGTTCCATGGCTGTTGTACATGTGTTTCCTCAGCAGTCATATTAATACCAGTAAGGATGTAGAGCACATTTGACTTGATTTGTTGTTAGTTCTTCTTTGTGGCAGCTGTTTTTTATCTTGTTGAAAGACTTCAGGGCCCTTTTCTGAAACTGGTTTGCTTTCATAGCTAGAGAAGGCAATTCTAACAATTCTCTCACCATTTTTAAAGCTGCTGAATAACAAAACATCTGGTGTGACACACTGGGAGGAGGGACCCAAACCAGCAAAGTCTGTGTGTTTTCCATTGCTGAAGGCCATGCTATGCCAATTGCTCCAAAATAACCTACCATTACTGCTTCTCCTGCTGTGAGAGCATTTCTGGCACTAATGCCTTGCTGACTTTCTAGGATGACGGTGTATAGCTATTCAGCCATATGCTGGCTAGGACATCTTTAATCAAGAATAAAGAGTTTTAACTTGAAGATACATACCTATCTATTATGACATCTGTCTCAGGAATTCAACCAACGTAACTTTTCAAATTTGCTTCATCAACCAATCTCTGCAAAAAACACAGTAAGGGGATTTTTTTGGTTTTTTGTCTGTGGGGAGATGGTGTTGGAGGTGCTTCACTATTATATTATATTGTAGATTTATTTCTACAAAAATAAATTTTCGGTTAACTTTTAAGTTCCAAAGAAAGTGCAGGTGAAAATCATACTGGTTATAATAAGGTGTGTTCCACCCTGTTACCCAGCATCCTGACCTCTTATTAATCAAGACTGACACCCTTCTGAACATGAAAGGAAATTAATCTTTTAGCTTGACCCATGCTCCCTGCCTGTCTTTCTTCTGAAGGAAAGAGTATATGTACACACACAAGTCTGATCCTGATGTGCAAGCCAGAAACAGCAAGTGAGCGTACCTATTCTGAGAACAGAAAAGTGCTCCTGGGTCATTCAATTTACACATACCCATGGTGTGCCAAATGGAGTGTATTTACATGAGGGCACATTATCAGCAGGCGTAAATCTGTATCACTCTACCATCTTCAAAAGCATTGCTCGTTTTTACATGACAAAAAAATAACAAAACCTAACTACTGTTAGTTCTTATATATGTGTGGTGTTCTGTGTTTTAGATAAGTACAGATAATCCTTGATTGTATTAGTTACCTATGTTAACAACAGAAGTAAAACCTCAGCCTAGTACCTTTCATCACACAGCACCACTCCTCAGTTTTCCCTTACCAAAGTGGTCTGTGCCCACACCACACTTTCCTGTTTCTGGAAAAGTCTTTTACGACCCAGCATAGTTCTGGTTTATTTTTAATAGTTGAGGGACACTGGAAAACCTCTTGTGGGGGTGGAAATGTAATGAAAATACTTCATCTTGCTCAGGGTCATTAATATAGTCACAGTGAAATAACTATGACTCCATTTTGAAATAACAGTGTTGAACCATTCTTAGTGCCAATGGAATGCCCCATAAGAGAATAACAGAGACATAGACACATTGCTAATACTCTGTATTCCTAGGAGGGTTGTGCAAGGTCTTCTTTCACATACTGGACCCTAGTTCACAGTGGGATCTTATTCTTCTTCTGCACTTCTTCTTTACATCTTTTGGGGTCTTTAGCTACTTGGACCTAGTGAAAGGAGATGTAATTAGATGAATACTGGAGAATCCCATAACACCAAAAGAAATAAGGATGGCAGAACTCCTTGATCTAATCTTAGAGATGAACAGCTGATACACAGTTTAGAGTCCACAAAAGGGGAGAGATTAAGAATCTAGTTAAGAGAAAAAGAGTTTCTGTTTTGGTATGAAATCTGGCATAGTTGTCAGACCCAATTTTATGTTTTTGAAGATACAGCCCTTCAACTATCTACATGAGGGAACATTCCTTCCTGGGTTAGTGTAAGTGACTCAGCTGAGATCATTGTGATAAAGAAGAAGTGACTATTCAAGCCAATGTTATCTGTGAACTCATTGGGTTATCACCCACCTTCCTCTGCAGTTCAGATCTTCTAGGATTTTTGATCTCAAATAAGCCAAGAAAAAGCTGAAGTCACCCAGGCAGAGGGCAGAAAGATCCTCAATGCACAGGCACAGAGTATAGGGATGGCTGTTAGAAGCATTCAAAACTTGCCTAAATGTGAAACACCATTTAGGCCATGTGAAGAAGGAATCACCTGAAGTAAAGCATGTATTTATTTCAGCTCTGTGAGCTTGCGGACTTGTTGGCATGAGAAGGGGATTGATAAAAGCCACTTACGACAAATGTTTCCTTTAGTGCTAGAAGTTCAGGACTTGAAATGATGCATTTGTTCAATACTCCAATAGCATGTTGTGGTGCTCAGACATTTCAACAGTACACAGCAAGCAATAAAGAAGCCTGTAGGTTCTCCTAGGAGCATGTATATTTCTTTGCAGCCTCTCAGCAAGTTGCTCTTTTGCTTCATGAAGGAAAATAAATGACTGCAATGTGGTAATCAGGAACATATTTTATTACAGCAAATTCTCTTATGCGGGTATCTTGCTAAATCACAGCTCATTGCAGTATAGGGGGTTTTGCTTTGAATTCTTAGGCCTGTCTCCCATGCTGTTTTATTTTATTTTCCTGTACAAGCACGTATTTAGAAAGGATAGTTTCTTTTACTTATCTGTGCATGTACTTGCTGTGTGTGCCTTCAAATGGAAAAGTACATTTTCACAGGCACTGCAATACCAGTGATTGAACTTGACTAAAGACACATCAGAAAATCTTTTTATTATGATGGATCACATAAAGTGAATCAAAAGCAGAAAAAGTTGACTTCTGTTAACTGATCAAACAGTATTCAGCCTCCATGTATGCATAAGTCACACAATCTCTCTGTAGTCTTTGTTCAGCAAGAGGTATCGTCATGGAAAAATTAGTCTAATTGAGGAGCCCAGCTAGTGCTGATCATGAACTTTTCATGCTTTATAGTACATTTATTTTAGGAGCATTTTAGTGCTGTGATATCTCTTTCAAAATTAAACTTGGTAAGACTGCTACTTGCCCTCTGTCAATTCAGTAGGAGAAAATAGAGACCTGTACTATATGTATTTCAAATCCTCAAAGCAACAAGAAACTATTATTCCTTTTCTTTTTTTCTTTATTGTTTCTTATGTTTCATAATCACCTTAACAAAAGTTTGGGGGATTTTGATTTCTCAGTTAAAAAAAAAAAACTGTAGGAAAACAAAACCATTTTCCAAGTAGGAAAACATTTGATTTAATAATTTGAAAATAGATTTATTTGAATCAATTAGGTTGGAAAAGACCCTTAAGATCTTCTAGTCCAACCAACACTGCCAAGTACACCAAATGTTTCTTAAGATCACAAGCATGTCTTAGAAGCAAAAATAGAATTATAAAAACCTTTTCAGATTATTCACTGAAAAGCACTCCAACTTGGAATTATCTTTTTTTAATTAAAATTTCATATGCTAATGGAATAGGTTCAAATACTTAATCTAAAAAGAAGCCTCTTTTCAAGGCAACAAGAAGAAAAAAATGCCCCACAGCAAGAAAATTGTTCAGCTCATAAAATATTACAATTTTTCAAATGATTGTCTTAATCTGGAAGAATTGGGTTTCCACTTTGAAAAAATGTTTCCATTCTGTTAAAAGTCACTTAATGTGAGAACACACTTACTTATGTTATTGAGAATGTAATGAATTTTTCAGCTAGATTTAGTGCACAACAGACCATAACAGTTCTCTCAGTACTGCAATCTTATAGGTCACTGATCTACAATGTGGAGTTGAGAACTGTAGATTAAGTAACTTTCCAGCTATCTTTGCCATACAGTGACAGGCATGGTCTGTGATCTGTCTATACCAAGTGTCTCTGTTACACCTGGCACCAACCACACAGGGATCATACAGTAACATTTCAGCAGCCTTTTGTCAGTACGTCAGGAACCTGCATCCTATTCTTTCATCACCACATGGAAGACAAATATAAAGAGTTGTATATATGCACATATGATCACATATACAGACACATGTATATCATTGAATCATAGAATCATAGAATAATTAGGGTTGGAAAGGACCTTATGATCATCTAGTTCCAACCCCCCTGACATGAGCAGGGAAAATAATAAATAGAATATATATAATATGTATATGTAATATATATATAAAATATATTTTATATATATATATAGGTAGTTAATAAATAGACACATGGTTTGGATGATCCCTTTGCTAGGTTTCTCCATAAAGCTGAAATAAGGGCCTGTCTAGCGCGTTTTGGTTTTATGTGGTCACTCAGAGGCATAAGTTTCTGTCTGTGAGACTTTAAGTCCAAGATACTGGACAGATGGACCAAAAAACCTTTTTCCTTCAGCTTTTACACACCAGATTAATAAATCAACCTACATTGGGCAGGCCACCAGAAGGAGAGCCAAAATATAGAAAGTGATGTGGAAACTGAAAAAGCTTCAGGAAAATACATTCAATTTCTCCCTTCAGTTTGAATAAGCAAGCTAAGTGATGTCTAAATTGCTTTACCTGAAAAGCTGTACTCGAAGCCATTTATGCACATGATCTAGAGGTATTTTCTAAATTTCATTTATGGAATGTTAATATAACCACTTCTGAACTTGACATTAATCATGAAGTAAAGATGTTACGAAAATGTTTCACTGGAAAGATTTGCTCAAAACCTTTTTTTTCCCCCTGTTTTCTTAAATGGGTCATCTTCCCTCAGTAAGCTTTCAGAACTGTAAAAAATATAGATTACAGAATCTGTGGACTACATAATGTTGTATCACCAACCTTAACTAAAACCACACAGAGGGTTTATGATGTATAGCAGAGAAATCAGAGATGTGTTTTTAAAAGAAAATCAGTTACAGTTTTTTTCCATGTCATCTTATTTGATAACATTTATCAATTCCCACAAAGAAATCAGGGAAAGCATTTTATAAGGTTCTTTGGGTAAAAAGCTGAACCTGTCTGCATTATCACGCTGCATGTCACAAAATGTGCAATACAAAAATTTTGAATAAATAGTGATAAGTGGATAGTTCACATAATAAAAGACCACGCTAGCTAGTTGAATAACTGTCTTTGATTTTCACTTCAGTAAAGGGTTATCATTGACTTCTAGAGGAAATTTTGGAAAATAGCTGTCTACAGTGGCAGATGAAAAGAAACACCTCCACTCCAATAATTAGACTCAGGAGATGACAAAGAAACCTATGAGATCTTTGTCCACAGGTTTAAATCAAGAGAGAACCAAGGGGAAAAAAAGGATGGAGAAAGAATGAAAGAGAACAGCTTGAATATTGAGGGTCTGAATTACTGAGCCTAAAAAGAATCAGCTTTTTGAAGGATATCAAAGTAATTCAGAAAAGATCTTGTATAATTTGTCTTGGTGACTAGCAATTCTTCCACAAGGAGGGGACTTAGGGGGAAGCAAAAAATTGTTTCTTAGAATACAGGATTTAGAGGTTATGGCTATTACTTAATATACTGAAAACAAACAAACATTAATCCAACCAACCCACCACACTAACCAAAACCAAGACTACAAACAGTCAAAGAGAAAAACAAAAACAACAATTTCACTTTCCAATGGCTATAGGCCCTGATAAAATTTTGAGTAAAAAAATTAACTGCAAAGAGAATTTCTTTGCATATGAGGTACTTTCAGTGTGAATAATGTTTCTGCATCAGATTTAGAGAGAAGTAATGGCTGATGAATTTGAATCCCGCTCTTGATATCCCATCTTCTCAGGATGATTTACAGGACTCTGTTCTAAGTCATTATGTATGATACACCAAATACCAATCCCAGTACAAAGATTAAAGCAACTTGAAATTGATAAGGAAGTGGTAAAGAAGGAATGGTAGTATCATATAAGAACTACTGAATGGTTTGGGTTGGAAAGGTCCTCAAAGATCATCTAGTTTCAACCCCGCCCCAACCATGGGCAGGCACACCTTCCACTAGACCAAGTTGCTCAAAGCCCTATACAACCTGGCCTTGAACACTGCCAGGGATGGGGCAATAACAATCCAAGCATGAAATAAAGGCTTAGCAGGAAAGAAAAATGGGGTCAGGGATTCAGGTAGAAATTCCCAGTAGATTAGCCAAGAAATGCAACTAGAGAAAGACAAGAAATATTCTGCCTATACTTAAAAGTATTATTTTAAGCTTGACAAGCAGAGTGTCAAGTTTGTTGTATTTAGATAAGTACTCAAAGGTCATCCAAAAATCTTTGCTAGGGTGGGGTTTTCTTGCACTGATTATTGCTAATTCTGAATATCCTTGTTAAGTGAATATTTTCTCCCTGCAAGAAAAACATAAGGCATCTTCTCTTTACACAACAGTACACTAGTATAAAGTGTGAGAAACAGTGGTTTGAACTTTTCCTCAATGTGGAAGAGTTCAGAAATTATGGTCTACACCCATGTAGCCTTATTATCAGAGGTATTTGTCCTTATTTCACTACTTACTTTTCAGTCAGCATCAGACTGAAAAGTTAAACACATTATTAGCAACCATCTTAGACATAGTGTAAAAAATCTTCTTGATGAGAACGAATAAAAATTTAGTACAGGTCAGTATGGACAGCCTGTACAGGTCAGTATATTTAGCTTATACTCCATGGATCACCACCACAGCATTTGACCTGATGACATGGTGGCTTCTTCATCCTCTGCATCTGCTGCCCCAGTTAAACCAATCTTTACTTCGGTTTATTGTATTACTTGGAATTAAATTAAAACAAAGCTCTAATGACCCTAAAACAGGTAAGACTTGCCATCAAGAACACTGTGCATGTGATTATTGTGACTGTCCTCAGGACTGAATTTTATATTTATAGAATCTTGATTTTAGCCCAAGGCTACTCCTTTCAAAAGAGCATTGGAAAACTAAGGGAACATTCCTTAAAATAAGGAGTCTTGCCGTAAAATAAGGGAAAACAAAAGTTTAATGTTACCTATGGGAGATGATACATTTGTGTGAGCCTTTGCTTCCTGGACTACTGCTGCTATTCAATTTTAGGTATGCAGAGTCATAGATAATGTCTCATTTAATGTGCAAAAGACAATCTTAATAAGCTGAGGTTGAAACATTTTATTTATTTGTAATTGCCAGCGTTGTAGTGCTTATATCTGCAAGATCACATTAAAAAGTATTTCTTAGATTCCTGCAGCTCTTCCCCTACAAAGTACCCACCAACATGTTTCTGTTAACGGTCTGCCCATTTGAGCCCAGACCATCTTTTGGTGAGGCAGAGATATTGTACTACTGCTTTAGGGAAGAAACTTTTATACAGCCTCATTGCAGGGTACTGAAACCCATCAAGGAGATCAGATGGTGTCATAGTCCTGTTAGATTTTATGACTTCTTTTCATAGTTTACCAATAAAGAAAGGAAGTGTCAGCTAGAGACAATAACTTGTAACACTACCAAAAGGAAGAAAAGCTAACTTAAAACTTTCAAAATAATTTGAATGCAAAAAGAAAATAAAAAATGGTGCAGTAGGTGAGGAGGGAAGGACTTTTTTCCTATGACAGCAAAACCAATAATGTATTACTCTCAAACTGAGACATCATTTTATAGTGCCTTTATGCATTGAAATAATTCTCCAGTGTTATATGCTGGACATCTGTCAATAAAGTGTTTCTTTTAACTTTGCCACATAGGACTGTTTACAATTAATGGATTCTAAAGTATTCAAGATGTAACAATTAGCTGAATGACTGCTGTCCCATTTTTAATCACTGTACAATTATTTAGTATGTATAATGGTATATGGTCCTCTGTGAGAAAAAAAGTTTAGAGGAAAAAAGGTATCATACATTAAAAGCTCAATACTGTAAAAATAATGTATGCTCATAAAAGCCCTGGGATTTACTGATATTCTGTTATGTTGCAGCTCTTGTAAAATGAAAATACATGGCAGGTACTGTGTTAAAACTGCAGTAAACCAAGCTTTAAATAATAAAAGGAATATCACTACTGTTTTTGCAGTGTAACTTCCTTTAAAAATTCTGTAACCATGACTAAGGACAAGATCCTTAGGTTTAGATTAAAATTATAACTCCTTAATGTAAAGAATTTAAGACATTCTAGACTTCTTAATTCTCCATTAATCTCTAGTACATTCCTGCTGTGGAATCCTCTAGGTAATTTAGAAAATGTATACAATGTTGTTATCTTTAAAAGGCAAGACTGTCTCGTCTTCCACATACTCCGGGGACTAAAGAAATATAGAAGACTCTTAATTCCTTGTCAGTTTGGTTATCTGCAAGGCATAATCTAGGACAGAAAAGATGTAGAAAAGTCTCTTTAGAGAGTCTTGTTCTTCCCATTTTCACTAGAGGGGAATAAAAAAAAAAGCAATGAGAAATATACAAAAATTGTCTTGTGTCAGATATCAGAAAACTGTAAACATGAAGAGAGAAGTCATTTGCTACTAGAAGCATTGTTTTTACTGGAATAAATAGACACCAAGTCAATGTACTGTGATTTCCACTGCTGTGTTTTTCACTGGTGTTCTCCTAGGCAGCACAGTAATGTGATGCCCCTGACTGATGAGATATTCTGAAATATCTCTTGCTATGTCTAAAAGTACATGTGTCAACAGCCAAAGAAAATGTCCTGAGTTTGAGTGGGGTGAGGCTGGAAGGGAAGAATTCCATTTTCTATTAAACCAGGCAAATAAACTAATTGTCATTAACAGAATATTTCCTCAACTCATCTAAACTCCACAGAATATATGTCCTATAATAAACAAATTATTTACTGTGTTCTCTTTCTTCTTGAACATCATATCCATGGGGACATAACTCTTACTGAATGCACTCCTCATCCACCTCTTAAAAGTTTAAGGAAAATGTGTATATAATGTTGAAATGCGATTTTAATTTCAAGCAGCTACTTTTTTCTTTATTTATATTTTTTCTTTATTCTCCATTCCTCAAGATGTTGCATCAAACTATGTGTTACATAGTTATTCAGTAAAATGGTAGAATTAACCACCCTGAACATATATTCCTCTCTGAATCATATAATAGAATCATAGAATCATAGACTATTTAGGGTTGGAAAGGACCTTAAGATCATCTAGTTCCAAACCCCCCTGACATGAGCAGGGACGGCTCAAACTAGACCATGTCGCCCAAGGCTTTTTAAACAGATGAGCTTTTCTCTGTTATATGTGGTCAGAGAAATATCAATTTTTCATTAACTTTTAGGTTTTGTTGGACATTGTTGGGCTTTGCTACTATTATACTCCAGCCTAAGTGGCTTAGGCAAAGTGTGAGTACCTGTGCAGAGTTCTGCTTTCTGCTGCATGGTTTTGTCCTGAAGACATTAATTTCCTCCTTTTCCTCCAACAAGAAACATAATGACTAAAAAAGGTATTAGACATGCCACTAACTGTAATTTTTCAAAACTTCGAAACAGAAGTCAAAAGCTAAAGAAAGGCTTTGAGTTTCTATATACTGAACAGAATCAACTCTTAGTCATTCCGCTTTCTATTTTCTGTAGATCTATCCCTGAATGACTAACCTATCTGAATTACAAGAAATTTCCTAGCACAAGAAAAAATCCTTACTGCACTGAAGAAAACAGGGGGAGTTTCAAAGGATTGTGATTTCATTTCAGGTATTTCTTGGCACTCAACCCTTCTTTAAAAAAAATTTGGCAGCTGTGTCCTTACCCAGAGCAAAGTCATTGTTTGAAGCAGCATAAAAATCATCAGTGTCTATCCATAGTCACTACAGATATAGGATATAGGATAAATCCAGGACATATTGTAGACCTATTTGTTAACAATGTGATTAAAAATATAGTAATGTCATTCTTTTAAAGAATCTTGCTGAGTTTTCAGATGCCAATCAATACTAGAATGCATTGCAATGGCTTTCATAAAATTCTTATGGCACTACTGAAACTTCACTACTGTCCATCACTTACAGACTGCCCATAATAATGCCTGTCTGGGTTACTTGTCATCTTATGTGCTAGTACTGAAAAACTTTTCCTGTACAGAGTATAGCCATTTTTCATTATTATGCCAGCTACCAGGCTAGACTGCAAAACTACACATTTCATCTTGCAGGTGACACATACTACTATGTGTGTTAAAGTAGCACCTAGATGCCCTAATTGAGATCAGAGGTGAATCTTGTTCAGCATCATAGAATCACAATGGGAGCTATAAGCAGTTTGATAACTGTATAAACAAGAAGAAGGGAGGACAAAATTAAAGCGAATAGTTGCATGGGGAGATGGAGAGACTAGACATGGCTGCCTAGCATCTAAGCAGCTGTGAAAAGTCTGTACATCAGTTTTCTTTACATTCTGTTTGCCACTAGACCAGAGTTCTCATTCACCGCTTCATGAACTGATTTTAATCTACAAGACATCAGCAGGAAATCCACAAAAATCTAGCTAAAAAGAGTACACTCGTGATTGTTTACGCATTCCAAAGAAGAATAGCAAGGGCAAAATAGAGCATAAAAAAACCACAATTCAAACTGTAGTCTAAATATCTCTGCGATGAGACATGGCTCATCCCAGGGAGCATCTAGCCTCCTTTCCCCCCAAAGAGTTTCATCTAAGATGCTCTGCAGCATTCACAGCAAGACAAAACAAAAAGGCTGCCCTCTTCCCTGCTGCCTAGTCATATCCCTTTTACTAGCATGCACTATGAGTAACAAAAAATATATAACTTTTGGTGGAGTTGTAAACAAAACCCACATACCATGGCAAAACAACACACCTGACCCTTGGATATCTTTTATTTTTTGCCAAAATGCTTAGTGCTTCTTGGGCTGGAGAAAGGGAAATAAATACTATTGAAGATTCTTTTCAAAGTCATGTTTAAACAGAGTATAAATCCTCTATGTTTTACATTGTGAAAAATTAAATTGCATACTCTAATAATTACGTGTCATTCTATAACATTTCTTTGGCTTAGACCTGAACCAGTTCATGACATGCTGCTGACTGGAATACTTGTGCAAGCTGCAGATGTTGGAGTGTTTCTTCACTCAGCACTGTTGCTCCTTGAAAGATCTCTCATTGCGATGCCTATAAGACAAATACAGAAGCATCATCCTGTTTCCTTTGGGACTATAGTCGCCTCTTGGTTGCCCTCCCTGCTTTCTGCTGGTTGTGGTTTACAGCTAATGGTCCGGGCTGTGCTATCATCCAGATCTGGAGCCAAATTGCCCAAGTCAGACACAAACATCTGGCAAATGTTCAGTTATGTTCCCATATCTGATTTTACGTGCTCTGTTCCTGCAAATAGCTGTTCCTGACTTTTCCGTGGTGAAGAAAATATTAGCCATATAATGTCTGCATGTACTTTGAGAAGAGTTCAGGTTTGTTTGGGAGTAGTCGAGATCTGAGTGCAAATTTAAATGGAAGAGTTAGATTCCAATATGATAAATTAAAGAAGGTGTAATTTAGGAACATTATCATATTGTTTATTTATTACATTATTGTAATATTATTATTATTTAAGAATTATTATATTATTTTCATAACAGACTTCTTTAATTGTCTGTATCTCACATGATGCCATGTATTTTTTTTCTGCCTGAACCACCAGTGTGTTCTGGGTATACCATCCTTACCTCATGACAGAAAGGTTCAGCTTTAAAAGAAGAGTGCAGTGCACGGTAAGTGGCCTGCAACATGTGTGAGGCACCGCAACACTTCAGACAAGCACATTTCAATGTCATACAAAAAAGAAATTAAACATTGCTGATTGTATTTTCCAAGTTTTCCATTTCATGAAGATTGCTTACTCCTTCCTGTATTTTTAATTTCTCTAGATGAAGAATGCAGACTGCTATTTCCATATCAGATTTCCCTGTTGGGTACCAGAGATATGAAATGGCCTTTCAGATCACTGAAATATATCTTTAAAAAATATATAGGCATATCCTTCATAAGTAGCTACTTCTCACAAAGCTAAAAAAAAGAAAAAAGAAAAAAATCCATAAATGAGAAATCTATTCTCATATGAATTTGAAATTGTGCTGTTGGTGGCTAGCCCTACAAACATTTTATGCTGTGTATAATTTTGTCTTTTGAATTAGTTTCCAAGATATCAAATTCATCTCCTGACACATGTTGGATGATTGAGGTTCAAATCTGAAGATTTATAGAATTACCATGGAAATAACAATGCACAACCTGAGTAAAACATGGCATGTCCCAAGAGAGTGGTGCATTTCTGGCATCTGTGATCTGAAGATCTCATAGTCAAAACCTTCTTCATTTTAATTTATGATCTGAAGGGTATCTACACAACAGTCCTGTTAGTGCTTATAAAATACAAAAGGTAGAGAAGAACATATTAGAGCTTGTTTTTGGCTTGCTTGACCATCCAATAGGAAACTGGCAGTGGCACAAATGATCTCATTAGATCACATGATGATTAGGTTTTTTTCCCAACTTAAAAACAAGCTAGTTGAACATTTGCTTAGCTCTCTCTATCCTGTATTTCAGTAATTTCTGTGAAAAAAAATCAGAAAAATCCAAACTCAAACAAGAAAAACAATAATAATTATAAATAATAATAAAAACCAAACCAAACAAACAAAAGCACCATAAACCAAAACCAAACCAGCAACCATATTTTTATGGCAGTGCTATCTTTTTTTTCTTTTTATTTATCTATATTTTTCTACACTTGACTTATGACATGTCCAGTAATTTTTTTCTGTTGCCAAAGACTAAATATGTTTACATTGTTCTCTGTTGTAGTATTGAAAATAAGAGTGTAAAAAGAGGCAGAAATGATGATTGTCAGTGTTACCCTTGGGATGCAGTACAAATAGGAACCAAAACAGTGGGTGAATCAAAATAAAATATAAAAGCCAAAGTCAGACATTTTATATGGTTCATTATCTGTTTTAATTTATATGCAGATTAGCTGTAATTTTAACATTAAAATGGGTAGAAGTGCTTGTTTGAGCCATTCTTACAAAATATTTAGTGAATCTCACTGAACAGAAAGCAGAGAATGGAGAATAAAAGTCTAAAATATCCCCAGCAAATACAGTTGTCAGTTTTATCAGGAATTTAGATTGCAGCCATCACTTAGAGAACAGACTGAGATCTCACTGCAAACTTTCTAGCTCTCATCTTTACCCAGTGAAACATCATCTGTTTTTTAAGTGATAAATAAGCACTGCTGAAGGTTATTTGTGATTGTTCACAATAGCCTGAGGCCTACTTTTTTAAAAAAGGATGAAAAATTATTTTTTTCCCCATTATACTATAAGGAAAATTTCCTTGTAGGATATATGTATAAAAAAAATATTGTTCTCAAATTAAACATTTTGGAAACCTTTACATTTTTTTTAGCTCTGCCTCAATGAATATTAATGAAAAATAAAGTGCGTACAATAACTTTTTGCAAGCATTTTAACCCTTCTAACAGCAGATAATAATAACATAATGCATCTGAAATACCTTGCTAAAAATACCATCATCTTACATTTGAGAACATTTTATTTTTTCTTGGTTTTTTTAAAGTGAGGATAATAAGTAATGTTAAATTCACTACAGATAACTAACAAATATTTCACAGAAAGGTTAGAGTATATGAAACAATTTCTGACTGTTATTGAGGAAGAAACATACAACGAACATCTCGACCTTGCACTCATTAAGGATTTCAAAACTAGCACTGAATTTCTTAGGGGTGAATAGGAAATTCTTGGCGGTAGGCATATGAATGCTGCTGTATTTCCGAATAGTTCAACAGACTTAGTAGTTTCAATATCAAAGAAGAACTGTTTCCAGAAAAACCCCTCCTTTCACTGTAAAACAAAATCATTTTGTAATACAAAATAATTTTAGTACAGATATTTTCATAGCTTCTTTAGCAAACCACAAGTACACAGAAATACTTTAAATAACCTTTATTCCTTCTGTATACTTTGAGGAATAAGTCCAAGTAAATTCTTTTCAGCAAAGAGAAGTCAAAGAGTAAAAAGAGACAGCTACAAAGGAGAGGAAATTTTAATCTTTTACATTTTTTAATGTCTTGGCAGTACCTTGTTTTTTACAGCTAAGTTCAATGGGAAATTACATTTTTAGGACATTTCTTACTGACATTTATTTATTTGCTTGTTTGTTTCCTTTTGCTTCCTAATAAGCCTTCACTTAGGTTGTTGAAATTTTAAGGCATGATTCCTGTCCACTGAGCTTCTGATGGAAAGCCAGAAATTTCGGTCTAAGAAGAACATAATTTCATAACTTGAGAATCAGTGTGGATTTTTTTTGTCTGTGGAGTTGTGGTCTTTACTTCAGGATGTCTGAAAACCATGGATTTCAACAAATAGCTGCAGTCATTCCAACACTGCAAACAAAATTTTTATTAATCGTCTTGCATAATGCATAAGCATTTAAAAATGCCTATTTGTCACAATAAATCAAAAACCTGTGGAATAATTATTGTTTTTAAAAGGAATTTAATCCAAATATGTATACTTGGTTAGTTTTACAAGCAGCAGATTTTGAAAAAATATTTTGTATAACACTAAGCATATATCATTAAAGCAGCCAGTGCTTGGAAATATTGCACAATGCTTATAAAAATATTTTTATGCATACTGATGTTTAAATACACATATATTATGCAAAACTAAATAAAAATCTTTTGTGCACCTAATCTCAATTGTTAAATAGTATCTCAAATAAGCCCCAGGGACTCATTTAGGTTAGTCTATTACTCTTTTTCAAAGAAAAATCTGTCCCCAGTGGTATTCTTAAGCATTTAGATATGTCTGAAAATATTTCATATTTCTGCTTAAATCAGCTATCACATATTCCCCTTTTCTAGTTTAAAAGTAGCACTTACTGCTAGATTGCCCCAAAGCCACCACAATGGACATTTAGATAACAGCGATGTACTGGTCTGAAGTGTAGATGCTGCTTTAGTTTCCATCTTTGCTTGAGGTTTATAAGTTCCAAAATTACATGGAGACACTTGTGAAAGTCCTTAGTGAAGAAGCAGTATAAATATAGGCAATGTACCCAAAAGAGTCTACTTCAGCAGTGCAAATGCCTCAGAGAGCGAGCAAGAGTGGAGAAAAATGTGGAAACCTGAGATAATATCAATGCACCCCAGTAACAGATTTTCTAAAGTGGAGACCCAATGTTTTAATAGAAAAAATTCTCCTTGAATACATGTACTTATTTTGATTCAAAAGAACAGTGGCAATCCATGAGGCTCTTTAAATACAGTAAGAATTCTTTGATTTGGGAACACTTATGATAGACAAGGGAGCCGACGTTTCATCCATTCTTCCGGCCCACAGCTTCAAGCCTACTAGCTACCAGCTATCTCAGCAAGGAGAAATTACAGGAGTGATTATTTATATCAAAATGACCGATCAGAGCAATAAACAAGGTTATCAAGGGATTTTGAGACATGAGAATGTGTTGTTTACGACAAGTAAATAGATGTGTATAGATGTGCAGAGTTTCATTCAGATATTTCTGTGGCATTTTATGTGTAAAACCCGAATCCATCACAAATATTAAGGCCTAAAATTGCTCTAGACAGTTACTATACACAATCCTTCATCCAATTTCCTAACAAAAACAGAAGCAGAATGCTGAATTCAAGCTACAGTAAATTGCAAATATGCATGATGGAAAAGTGTGTTTGACTATTTTCTCTGTTGTGCAATATAGCACTTTTGTGTAAAAATTAATTGCACATAAATATGACTACTTGAATTTTAAAGATCTTGTGATGAGCCATCTGGTCATACATGAACTAGCAAACAATTTCAGCTGGGTTTACTGCTTTTGCTTACATGTTTTCTGTTGCCAGAACAAGAGAGAACAAGGGCAACATTTTCCCATAAAGGTCATAGGATTGGATTAAAAACAGAGAGGAAAAGATTTACTAATGTTTAAAGTTAACTTGTTTCTAACTTGAGCTAAAAACAAAGGAAAACCCTAACGGAGTGTTGTGGTTTAACACAAGCTAGCAACCAAGCACTGACAGCTGCTATCTCACTCCCCCACCTTATTCTTCCCTGGCAGGATGGGGAGGAGAATTGAAAGAATGTAAACCCCAAGGCCTGAGATAAGAACAGTCAGATAACTAAAGTTCAAGTAGCCTTGCCAAGGTTTAAGTAGCCATACCTGTTGAGTATTATTGAAATGCCAACTGATTCTATGTGGAGAAATTTTTCTCTGAAACTTTTGAATTTCATTAGGCAACCTATCATAGCCAGAGTTTCAGCAAATGCAAACTTCTCTAGCATCCAAAGATTCATGTCCAAAGATGATGTTTTTAATCTATTTTTTGTGTGTGTGTTTTGTTTTGTTTACAAACATTAATCAGCAGAGTTTCTGGGGACAAAAATCAGACTTAATTAAAAATCAGTCTGACACACTTGGTACAGAAAACCAACAACTATATGGCCTCGCTCATCCCCTTTTTATCTCTGCAAAAGTGGTTTTTAACTGTATGCCCACAGAATAACTGACTACTTACTTCATATGGCATTTAGACGTTAGCAAAAAAAAGTATATCTAGTGTCAGTAATTTAAATTTGTTTTATGAAGAATTGGAAAAATGTGCCTCTGCTGCAACAGCAAATTTAAGAGAACTGACAAGAGCTATTTGTCTAAAGGAGTTGAAGATCGGATTTCACTGGTGCTGTACCACAGAACTATGGATTGTATATGTTTTAGAATTACAGAATACCAGAATACCTTCTAAAGCAGCTCAAATGAAATTACTAAAATCTCTACAGCATCTCTAACACAAACTCCGTTGCAGGTTTAAAAATAAGCATTTAATTGTAGTATTAATTCTTCTACATGATGAGACATAAATGTCTCCTGTATATCACTGTGTTACCAGTCAAGTCAGAGCTGATAATTTTATTTCTCACCTTATGAGTAAATGTGCTGTTACAGAATAGTTCATTTTTTTCATTGCAGAGATTCAGTTTATCAGTGAACTTTCCCCTCCTACATCTGCATGCGACGCATCTCTAGAGCTTTGCTGATGGA
>WTXV02002755.1:0-23895 GCA_009823435.2 Nymphicus hollandicus
GAAGAGGTACTTGGCAATATCAGCAGGGTAATTTTAAGTGAAGCAGACATCTCTCCTACAATTAGATGGTCTGTCCCCTCTCCCCTTTCTCTTTTCCCTGCATCCCTCCCCTTGGAGCTCCAATAGCTTTTGCAGAAGATTTTGAAAGCTTCCCCTTGAGAAATGATTGGGTTTAGCTGGAAGCTTAAAGTCGTCAATTCATTCTTCTCTTGTTTTTGTAGGCATTGAGTTATTCTTCAGTAAGACAGATTTTTATCATCAGGAGACTGTAGGTTGCAGCATTTGATAGTGAATGAGGGAAGAACACTGTCTGAGATTCTCTGTATATTGTTTCATCTTCACATTTTGTGGGTTTCTTTAATATTATCTGCCTAAAATTAGAACACATGGTGTGAAATTTGGTATGGTAGCTGCAGCTTTGGGCCAGGTAGGGTGGGAAAGGGCTATGAAAGCTTTTCGTAGCTTGGGAAGGAGTGCCTGCAAATATTACAAATATTTGGTGAAAACAGCTGGAATTTTTGTTTTTTCCTTTTTATTTTTCCTTTTTTTTTTTCGTTTACAACTTTGTGCAGGATCAGAGCTGGCCGCTAGATGTCACTGGTGTTACAGTGAAGGGGACGGTTCGGTTCGGTGCGGCGGCTTTCCCCTCGTAATCGCCCTATAAATCCCCGGGGCTACTGGAGAAGGTCTGAAATCTGGGAACACAAGGATTTCTGACACTTATTACCAAGACTTGCATCTGACGGATTAGGTGGAAACCACCATGAAGGCCTGAAAACACATGAGAATCTAATAAAAACTGGTTTTCATATTATTTTCATAATAAAATTGAAATTTTTTACTAAGAGAAATACAAAATACAGAAGTGAAAATAAAGACAAAGACTTTTCTTAATGGATTTGTTATTTCTTCGGCTATTAGCTAACGGTAAGCACATTGAATGTTTTTTGATTGATTCCACTGAGGTTTTCATTTATCTGGTAACCATTATCTGATAAACACAAGTAAATAAATAAATAAGCAGCCCATTATTTGTTGATTCCCAAATCCTTTGGACTGAGGCCAAATCTTCCATTGATGAAAAGGGAGTTTAGACTCCTCTTTTTAGAATAGTAGCAATTATTTGGAGTAGCAGGTTTTTTGAGTAGCATTGGCAACACTTGCTTATAGGACAGTGGGAAAATACACATGTTCATCCCTGTAAGGACAGGATAACCAATTGCATTTGAGTTTTAGTAAATGTTAACCTCTCTCCAATTTCACCTGTATTAAGGCACAGAGTACAATCTGTTTCAATGCCATTGCACAAGACATACTGAGCTTGATCCCAGGGCTGCCTCTTTCCCAAGCTTCGCTAAAGGTAAGGCTGGTCATCAGCACCATGCTAAGGTTTGGGGATGCCTGATTTTTAAAGGAAAATGGCATCTTCTGAATGGTCTTTAATGTTTGTAAGTGGAAATCAAGGACATTCAAAGGTCTTCATTTCCTCAGAAATAGACACTCACTGCCCAGGAATAATTTCTGTTTCCTGGGAAATAACGCATTAGAGCAGGGACACGTAGAGGGACCCCATGCTCAAGAAGTACATGGATCAGTGTTGTGGTTGTATGCAGTCATTTATAGAGAAGAACACCTAAGGAAATTATCCAAGCATGCAATTTCTCTCTTCAAACGATTAATTATATGACCATAAATCCGTAAGTCCTCTGTAAATTTTATAAGAGTTTCATAGTCTGTTGGAATCATAGTGTCCTTCTGCTTAGGAGAATGGTAAAAGCCAAGTGGACTGGCATTTGTGTTTTAATAGGAAAATCAGTTGAAATTAGTTGAAAAAGAAAATCACCATTGCAAAAACTGCTAAAAAAAAGAGAGGAAAACAATCGTATCATTTTATTTCCTGTAATTTCAGTCCATAAAAAATCAGACACTTTTTACTTAAGTGGAAGGGTGTTTAAGAAAAAAAGATCTACCTTCTTGAAGTGTAAGTCAAAAACAAACCTAGTGTGGCAACAAGCATCATGGAGTAAGCACAAGTTACAAAGAGAGATATTTGCACTGGCAAGCATCAATTCACACTAGTCAGGAGACTGTAGGCAACTCAGGAGCTCAGCTATAACAGATTGGTCACAGCTAAATATGGCCTTAATCCATTGCTGAGTCCCTGGAATGCAGCAAGGTAAAGATTAAAAAAAAAAAAAAAAAAAAGAAAGAAGAAGGAGAGGTACCCAAAATTAAGATTTTTAGGCAAGATTTTTAGAGGAACAAGCAGGCAGGTTGTCTCTTTAGGACCTTAGTGCCTTGTACCCTTAACATTCTTTAGACTAATTTTCTTCTAACTTACTTCCCCATTACCAGTGGAGCTGAGTGTGGAGCTGGCTCTACCTTTCTAGAATCACCCAGCAGAAAAAATATCTTCCAACTTCACCAGTGGCACACAACTGACTGGTTCTAACACCAATGCATGAGCCTTAGCTTCAAGGGTATGCACCCAGTCTGAAATCAGATTTCCACTGATTACTGTAAAATCTGAGGTGTCTTTTCCACAGTGTATAAGTATCCCATTATGATTTGTATATTACAGTATGCCAAATTAAATTTAAGCCAAATATGCAAAGCAGAAGTGGGTTTTATGAGTAGCATCTGAGAACTTTTGATCCCCAGAATCCCTATTATTCATGACAAAATGTTGGACAAATCCTGCCTATAAGACAAGAGGTGAATAAATATCTCTTTACACCCAGTTTTCTATGATTGTGTGTTGCATAGAATGAAAGCTCTACTGGTCTAGAGTAAGCCATCATACATAATACATCATAGATAATACATCATTTTCCCAAATATCTATGGGGGGGGGGGGTTGCTCAGTTGCACACGTTTTACACCACAGTGGGGATACAGCACCAGTTCAGGGAGCTCTGCAGCCACAGGGACATTTTCCTTCCGCTCTCCACAGTGCAGTGACTTCACATTGCACTTTATTATACAGCAGTCTTGGCCTAAGAACAATCTTTTCAAGCAGTGATATGTATTACTGTTTTCCTTGGCAAAAATATCACATTATCTCTTCCATGCTTCTCCTTAGTTCTTCAGTCCCTCTCTCTCTTTCTTTCTTGCTTTGGATTTGTTTCTGTACAGAATCAATCAATTCAGTGTAAGGTAATTCCACCCAGCATGTGGTTCATTCTCTTCTGAAAGGGAGCTGTGAAATGTTGAGACTTTGAGATTCTTCATGTTTTTTAGCAGCCATTAAGTTAAGACTTTGCCACATGTGCAAAGTACCAGCTGGGTTCCCTCGCTTTCAGTCTGGGGATGAAGGCAAGACAAAAACATGGGCATCTGCAGTTACAGGGTTTGTATTTCCTCTCAGGAGGACTCATTGTGATGACAGTAGAAGTCCTGCTACTAGGCTTAGAACTTCTGTTCCCTCTGTCACCATCCCCACCTCATCCCTGGGTGTTACTTTTCTCTGTGTCAAATTATAATGTTCTGAAAGACTGTGCCCACATGGGTCTATTGTGGACCTCATGAGTTGGATGAAAAGTCGTCTTCCCTGCCTCAGTGCTTCATGAGAAAATGTCAGGCATTCAGGCTTGGAGGGCAGAGACAAAAATCTGCAAAGGTTGTTCTGAGATAAATGATAGCTTAATTCTAAGGAAAACAAGAGTTCAGGTGATGGTAAATGTTGTTGGCTTCTTTTGAAAACCTTGGTCACAATCTTTTGTTATGAATATCCATTAGTGCAAATACATATAGTTTCTATATTACAGTAATAAGATAGTACTGTCTTATTAGATCATTATGCAGATCATGGTTAGCAAATCTATAAAAGAGTAGTAGCAAGAGACCATGAAAGCTATTGTTACAAGCTGCCTCTTAGATTAAGCTCTTTAAAGCACACATGTAAAGAGACACTCTTACATGTACATTAAGATCAAGAGTGAAATAATACATTTGACAATGTCACCTTCAGTGGTCTGCAACCATTTGCACACCTGCAAAATGTAAAAGCTGTCTATCTGCATTGGGCTGACAAAAGTAGAGTCAAATGGGAATTGTGCAGCAGGCAGTGTCACTCCATGGAGATCCCAGCGGAACCCACCATCTGGCTGGTGAGTGCACACTGGGCTGCAGTGCCCCTTACAAGTAAAACTGCAGAGGATGCTGTGACTTCTATTTGCTTAAACAACTTGTACTCTGAGTGGGGCATTTTCTGGATATAAACTTGAATATCACTTCTTAAGAAAACAAATAAAACATTTCGCCAAAAAATTAAAATAAAATTAAAATAAAATAAAATAAAAATAATGGCTTTACCTGATTACACATAGATAAGAATTACTGCTAAAGTCCATTTAACAACAGATTCTGGCATGTATAACACTGTAGGACAGACAGTGATACTGCTTTGCAACTCCAGTATTGGGGGCGAAATTAAAAAACGAGATACCCATTATATTTCTTCACCTCTTATTTGGTTACTGAAAGCATTCTGGATGTTGCTGTTTGCCCAACCTGCCAACACCAATATGTTTCCCCTAAATAATCCACAACATCTAGATGCTTCTCCATCATTCAAGGCATTTGAAAGCTGGGATGTTCTGCTGCTTTTATTTATGGTAGTGAAGAACTGCAAGTCCAGGGACCAGATTTTAACAGGAGTCTGGGATGAACACTTGTAGAAATGAGTGACAGATATGTTTCTTTGTAACAGAAAAGATCCAGGGATGAGATGAGTTTGAGTAGTGTATTAATGATGAAAATTTCATTTCTTCACTTCCATCAGCTTTACCAAAACACATCCTTACAATAATGATTTCTCTATTAAAAGAATTGCCTTTACATTTAAGAAGTCCATGCCTCTTTGCTGACTGTAGATGTAGAAATAAAACAGCAGCTATGTGGATAACACAGGTAGAACTCAAGCGCGCAGCTTCTAAACTCTACAGACACCTCATTTTTAACTTCCAAGCCCCTGAACAGCTGAGCTTCTCTCTCTGTGCTGGATCAGACTCATCTCAGCCTTCACTGGACTGTAAAATAGCTGTTCCTCAGCCTATCCACCTCAAAAAGATTTTGATCTAGTAAGACAAGGCAGAACACAAGATATAGCGTACACACATTGGTAGTTAATAGGGACTAAGGTTCCCCTGCTGGAATAAGGAGATCCACATCCCACTCCTTCGGCTGCTTGAGGAAATTCAAACCACATTTCTTCCCTTGCATATGGATTCCTAACTATAGTCTGTAGGTTAGGAGTATGATGGAAATTACAGAAACAATAAATGGTGACAAATCTCTAAGACAGACAGTGTTCCCCAAAAAGTCCCAAAGAAATGTAGAGGTGAAATTCCTAAGTCAGTTATTAAAATCAGTGCCATTACCAGAGAAAGGGAGAGAGCTTCATCTGACATCCAGTTTTTAAAGTATCTGTTGCACGCCTGGAGAACCAGAGATCAGTGTGTCTGACTTCTGTCTCAAGCATTGGTAGAAACAGAGTTGAAATGGCTTTCATAGAGAGAAGTTATGTCTCCTAAATCTAGTAAAGTTCTTCAAAGCAGAAAATATGCCTGTGGATAAAGGTCAAATACTTGATATAATGTTCTTAGATTTCTAAAAAGCTTTTGATGAGGTCAGTTATTCAGAACCATTTAAAGCAGATAGGATTTAATGGGATAAGAGGGAAGATCCTCCTGTGGATTAATAACTGTTCAAAAGATTTTTAACAAAAAGTAGTGATAAATGGTAGAAGGTAATTGCTAATGAAGTCCCACAGGCATCCAGATGTTCAACATATTTGTGAATGTTCTGGAAAGAGGGTGAGTAGTGTGGTAGCAGTGTTTTTAATGATACAAAATTGTCTGGAATATAGTACAGATATTTCAGAAGTATCTTTTGATACAAAATGCACCCAAAAAATGGCAAATTCAATGCTGAAAGAGTAAAAAACCATGCACGTAGCTAATGTTGTACATACATTTATATATGTACAGAAATAAATAAGGGTGCATCTACATATATATGTGCAAAATGCTGGACTCTCAGCCAGCTGTCACCATCTGCAGAAGAATAATGAGTCACTTTGCATAAATCTTTGAAAGAATCATTTCAATGTTCAGCTGTTGGTGAAAAAGAAGAATAGAGTTTTAGGAAACATTAAGGAAGGAAGAAGCACCGAGATACAGAATGATGCCACTTTAATAAACTCATTGCTCGTATACACACCTTGAATACTTCATGCAACTACCTCACCTCAAAAAGATTATTAAACAAGACACGTGAAAGTTAAAGACAGATCACTGCACATCATGAATGACTCCCATCTGAGGATAGATTATAGAACAAGAACTGTGCATTTGAAAAAGAACTAACCTCCCAGTCCCTGTGTTTCACATACTCATGTGTACTTGCTGAGCTTACTACAGGTATCTCTCAAATAGAAGTACTTTGGAAGTAGTTTACAAGCAGGAGATGACAGTCTCTGCTTGGAGACGCCGTAGGACTGGATGAGGTGAAATGACATAGCTGGGGATGTTTTAAAAACAAAACAAAAAATAAAAGGGAAATCTTTACAGAGTAAAAAATAAGCATATATTTAGTAAGAACACCGGAAGCAGTGTGTTAGGGAGCCATGTTTGACGTATGTATTATTCATTTAAAAACAAATAGAAATTTCACCTTATTATGAGGTAGATCATATAGAGCATCCCAGCTGGTTTCTGGTACCTAATAATCATCTCACACCAACCAGCTACAAAGAAATATATCAAGAACTTCATGTAAAAGGGAAGTCATAGATTGCTGTAGAGACCCAGGCAGCCTAACACAGGCACCTTGCAGATGATCAGGCTCAGACTGAAGGGCAGCAGTATGTGTGTGTGTTTACTCCAGATCAGGAGACAAGATAGGAGGTATGACATGTTCTGACTCATCATTAGATGCTTCTGGTTGTGAGAGGATTATGGCAGTAGTACCAAAAGTCCTAAAAATCTCTCAATGCTATCAAAATCCCTTCTGTCAGCTGGATCCAGTTGCTGTGACTGCAGGGCACATTGGTAGATCAAAAAATGAACCTTAACAAATCTGGTGAAAAGGAAATCTACTAAGCCTTCTGAAGGGATAACGGGTAAGGGGGAAGCTAGAAAAAGGGCAAAATAAGTGGATTTATCAGTTATGCCAATCAGCAAGTGCAAATTACAGCTCCAGATTTAAACAACTCTGAATAAATAAAATCCTGCTGAGCAAATGATCTGCAGAGGATAGCTAGTTTCTTCACACATATATTCCATATATTTTTCCCTCCACTTATAAAGCTCAGCAAGAGGTAATGAAATGTTATTTTAAAAGCAGGTTTAAATTCACCTAGACTTTTCCTAAAATTGTATTTGGTTGCATTTTCCAAGAAACAGAACGGTTTAAAAGTACGTAACACTGCTATCAGTGCATTAAGTGTATCACACAGTAACCTGTCTGAAACTGAAAATATAGACATGCTGGGAAGAATTAAATCCTGGCTTCATAAATCAGTATCAATTTGACATAGAACTGGAAATCTTTCCTCAAATTAGAGCCCATTGCTGACTGATGCATTTGGCTAATCAAGGTATTGCTGCAAGGTTTATAACACAATTTTCAAAGCTAGTTAAAGGAGTTAAGAATATAAATGGGATCTAAATCCCTTAACTTCTTTTGCCTCCTTACAAGGCTTTCACTACATTTACATTGTGGTGCAAAAGGAATCACCTAATTCTTCAGAAGAGTTTTCAGGATAATTTTCTCTTTTGCCCATGTTTGTTTTTCTTACCTATGGAAGGTTTTTCAGTATGCAATAGCTGCCAGGCTGCTGCCAGCTAATTGCAAACTCAGGGTTCCTAGTAGTGATGGTAGTGACAGTTTTGCCACTGTAAATTATTCTTTCAGTTACAATTATTGGTTTTGTTCTTTCTGAAATATTTCTGAGAGCTATAACACAACTACAGGGTCTGCCCAGAAGATGCAATTACTTCATTGCAGCAATCATTTGGTCATTCGCAGTAATCCTCACTGTTTATAACGATATCAAACACATCCTGTTTTCCCTGCCAAAAATATTCCTTTTCCTTTTTGTCAAGTAAAATTCAGGCCAAAGTTCTAAGCATCAGGTCACAGGGTTCTCTAAAAAAGGGAAATGTCAGCCAAACTTAGTCTTCATATCCATTCTGCCTGGGGTTTCTTCTTCTTAAAGCATCTGCACAGCAGCTGAGGTCAGCTTCCCTTTTGCCTCAGCTAGTCCCACTAACAGCTAATCCTGGCCTAGCACACTTGTGATCCTGAATAAGGTTGACTTTACCCATGTGCCAAATATCAAAAGCCAAGCTTGAAAATTGCCAGCCCAAATCTGGATTTTCTCCGTATGATCTGAATAAAAAGCCTTTTTCTGTGCTGGGTTTTTCTTCCGACCATTCCGCTGGCACTGATGAAAGGCTTGAAAGCCAAAGGGCAGCATATGTGAAGAAGGATGTCAAAATCCAGATTTCCATTAATTCCCTAAGCAAAAGAGAGTATATTGAAACAAATTAACGTCACATTTCTTCTAAGCATGGCTGTTATTAATATTGGTGTTTCCAGGTGGAGTTTGGGTTCTGGCACCCTGCTTAGGTGTGATGTTGCCAGGGGGAAGCCTGAAAAGTGGCTGTTTGCTCAGAGGTTGAGCTGAAATTTGCTCCACAGGGGCTCACCTGTCACTTGGCTCCTCAGTACCAGAGCCACACCAGTCTGAAAAACACAGGAGGACAGGATCAGGCCCTGAGCAGTCCTTTAATCCTATAAGTCTCACTGAGGAAAATCCATATTATGTTGTTGCTTAATACTGTTCATGGGATACAAGAAATCAGCTTAACAAAAAAATCCTCTGTAAGATAAATGCAAAATGTTCCTTTTGCTTTTAAGTTAAAAAATTATCCACTGGGATGTAGAAGGTGGAAGGAAGAAAGGAATTTCTACCCGAAATCAATACAATTTTATCATATCATGATTTTTTTAAAGTTGGTTAACACACCAGATACTACTCCAGTTATTAAAAAGAACTTCATAGCTGAAATTTGGATGTTTATTTTACTTAAATAAACATTATTTTATTAGATATATTATTATAATTAAAAAGATAATTGTCCATTCTTTTAGGAAAATAATATGCTTGGAGCTGTCTTATTTCCTGCTGTCGATTAGTTGAGTGGCTGATATATCATCAGCAATGAAATCACAGGCAGAAATTTCAGTGAAATCCTGGATTGACTGCAGTCAGTGGAGATTTTGCTATGGATCTCTCCAGCAATACGTTACATAACTAGTCCTGCTTTTAAACAGTCATAATGCTTTGAAACTCATAAGGTGTACTTTTCACAGTATAACATTGTAGAGTGGATGTTGGTTTTATGCTTCCCTGGATAATAGGCAAATCTGAGACAAAACCTTTCTGGCAGCCATAACACCAGATACACGTTACCGAGTCACAGTCCATGCAAAATATTCTCTCCCAAAATACGAGCAAGGGCCTGGGCAGAGCCATGCAGATGTAAATGTGATTTGTTAGAAATCAACTCTGAATGTTGGCTGGCTTAACACATAAATACAACAGGTTACAGCCTTGGCACCTGCAGTCAAACACATAAGCTTTGGGGTTTTTTTGTTTACTTTTTAAACTGTGCAGACTTAAGAAATGTTTTTGTGGCAAAAAAGAAGCTGACGAGCTGAAGATAGATGAGCAGGTTCAGGCAGCAGGAGTCTGGGGCTCTGAATTGTCTCTTCACACACCAGTTCCAAAATTCGGGCTATCCTAGATAAGGCAGAATAAGGTGAGAATCAAAACAACCCCACAGAGCAACGTCCTGTCTGTGCAAGCTTCATTTCTGCCCTGGCTGAGCCTCAGGAGAGAAATTTCTTCCCCATGTTCTAGCAGGGAAATGGGCTTTTTGCATTCTGAGAAGCCAGACTGGCTTTATGAGGGAAGTTCATTTCTGAAATGCGATTTGTGGGAGATTATAGAGCTGAACAGCCTGGGGTGGGCTTGTTTAAGCCTCCCTAGTTTGGGGTAAGTATGGGTCTTCCAGGCGGGGTCTCAGCCTAACCACACCACATCACATCACCACATGCTGGGGTGATCAGGGCCGCAACGTGACGCTCCCAAGCCTGCTGGAGACCATCCCATCAAACTGTGCTTTCCATTCAGCGTTCCTATTAACGCAGCTGCTACTGCTTTCTTTGAATCTTTGGTTGATGCCATCAAACCCGAGGCTCAGACGTGCGCATCCTTCCCATCCATGCAGCCTGTCATAAAGCCACCGGATTCCCCCTGAAAACCAGCTTTGAGGCAGGGTCCGGCCCCAGGCCCCGGGCTGAGAGCGCGATGCAGAGATCCTGATCCATTCCCACTGAGGCTGATGGCGAAGCGCCCGTTCATCCTAGGGAGAACAAAAGGGTTGGGCTTGGCAAATCATTTCCGTTAATGTAGACGACAATTACTGATGCCTCTTTGCAAATTGCTTTTCTTTGACATTTTTATAACTCAGTAATTTCCAGTTGTGTTCCCATGTTTGCCTCTTTTGTGTCTAGCTTTCCTATTTTTGAGTGAATGCTTCACAACATTTAAACAAGCACTAACAACAAATTACCTGCTCAACTGGCTTCTGTGAAAGGGGTTCCTGAAACTTATTTACAAATTAAGGGGACTCGGGCAGGGAAGGAGCAATCACAGGGAGCAAGCGGTGGGTGTGCTGCAAATCACGCACAGGGTTTTGGCCAGGAAAGCCCTGCATTTGGGAAGAGGGGAGGACCCGGAGAGGAACTTTGTGTCTTTTACCCAAGACCTTCTTTCACCGGGAAAATTCCACCTAATTTTCTACCCCCTACAGTTAACTCTCTACAGACATGATCCATCAGAAAAGTAAATCAATACGCGAACAACCCACGCCCGACCAATGTGTTTTCTCATTTAAAGATTTAAGTCTATTTTGTATTTGCTCGTCTATTTCTCTCCGACTGTGATTAAATAAATATTGCCTATTTACGTCCTAAAAAATATCACAACTCTGTTTCAAACGACACGATACAAGTTTCTCAGCCCTCCACATCTCTCTGCCAGAAGTTAACACAGAATCGATCACTCCAAATACAATTTCTCCTCTCCTCGCTTGAAATACGTTAAAGAGGGGGAATAACTGTGTACTTCGTTTTGTATTGTATTTTTATTCCCCTAAGCCTCCGCAGTATTTTACTGCACGATGGTATTGATGGATTTCAACTAGGGCTGATACTAGATCTCCTGCATCCCAACGGCTTTGACTAACTGATTTTTCGGTAGCTTAATTTCGTTAGTGTCATAAAGAAAACTCACGCCGCGCTTTATACGTTATTTTAGATAAATGAGCAGAGCACAGGTAATTTGTAAAGCTGCCGAACTCTTAAGAAGGTAGTTGTGTACCGGTCAACTTTAAAATTCAGCAGCACATCCGTTTAGATGACTTTCCATAGCTCAGCCAATCCCTGAAAAGTATTAATGTTCTCTTTGGAGCCGACACGTTGTGTTTAACTCCCTGAAAGGTAAACTGGAACGCACCGAAATTTGAAGTAGGATTTGGTTGTCTTCTTCTGTTACATTTCGAGACATTTTTAGCATGGTCCCGAGCATCTTTAACATTTTAAAGGTCCTTTTGGACAGAAAAGCACCGACATTCACTCATTGCTTTGCACAAAGGAATTTTAAACTAGAGTAGGTCTCTGGGTTATTTGTTGTTGTTGTTTAGTTGTGGGGGTTTATTATTATCATTATTTTCTGCTCTAATACAAATACAAGGTTTAAATGGAATTTCTGCGATCTCTGAACTGCAAGTGGAGAGGAAGGATTGGGGCCCCATCTCCCTTTCCTTTCTCCCCCTTTTCTGCAGCGGGAGCCACGGAAGAGCCGCTTCTCCCTGCTCTGAGCAGGACGCATCACTCCATCTCTCCATCCCTGCTTCCCCTGGTTTCCCCGCTTTGCACCGGTGGGTCGGAGGCGGGCAGCGCTCAGGGCCGGGCTGTTTTTTCCGGACACTCGGAGGGCGATAGGTAAAAAGAAGGGGAAAAATAATAATTACATAAATCATTTTTTCAGTGTGGTCGGAAGAAGCGGCTCCAGGGCAGGATGGGGAGAAGGGTCCCGGGGGAGGCGGCAGGAGCTTGCGTGACCCAGGGGAGGAAGGAGGAGGGCAGCTGTCCTCGGGCACTCGAGACAAGCCAGCCTCTTTCATCTTTTCTGTCGCTTTGGCTTAATTTACCTCTGCCCTCCAACGCCCCAAGTGTTTAATCACATCAGATCTGCTTCAAGCCAGAGCCAACGACTGGAAAGAACGAAAGAATGAAAGAGAAAGAGGAAGAAAGAGTGGTGGAAGGGAGAGAGAAAGAAGGAAGAAAAGCACTGAGGAAGGGAAGAAGAGGGGAAGGGGGGCAGAGAGAAAAAAGGGAGAGAGGAAGGGAGAGAAAGAATGAAAGAAGGAAAGAAAGGAAATGGAAGGGAAAAAGAGAGAAAGATAAAGAAGGGAAATTAGAAATTAAATAGTTTCTTTAACTTAGGAAAGAGGAGCAAGCAGCTTCCCTGTGCCATCTGACATATCGGCAGGATGCTGCTACCGCTGCCCGGGGCAGGCGCGGCTCCACGGCCATGGTTGAAGTTCTTCCATGGATCCGAGGGGGATTTTGCCTGCTTCTTCTCATACCTCTGTGTATGTAAACAGAGCTCTGTGTGTAAAACCATTTGTAGCGCTGACATGCCACGCAAACACGGCTTTGTGAGAGTCCGCTCATCTCTGGGTACCTTTGAAACCTATGGATGTATGGGGGTTAGGGTTTTTTGTGTTTGTTTAATTGGGGGGTTGTTGGGTTTTGGTGGGGTTCTTCTTTTCGGAAAGGGGGAGCAGCATTGCAGTTCTCGGCATTCTCCTTTGAACAGAGGAAAGTTTCATTTTCTGGTTTTGTACGAAGAGCGTCACAGAATCGTAGAATCATAGAATGGTTCGGGTTGGAAGAGACCTTAAAGATCACCTAGTTCCAGCTCCCTCCCATGGGCAGGAACACTTTCCACTAAGATCAGATTACTCGAAGCCCAAGCTGGCCTTGAACACTGCCAGGGATGGGGCAGCCACAACTTCCCTGCTGGAAATCTTTTACTCGTGTTTGCTCTGCTCTTTGATTACAAAAGGAGAAACAGGAGCATCCAAACCATTTCCCGGAAGCCCTGGTTAATGGGCACTTATTGATTGTAAGGCAGGGCCTTGCCTGTGTCTGCGCCTTGCCCCGGGGAACCTCCGGTGGGTTTCCTGACGGCTCCTCCAGCATCCACCTCTCCCGCGCACATTCCCAGCGCTGCGGGGCGAGAGCAGGAGACGCTGCCTCGGCAGTCGTGACAACCTGCTGCGAGCTGGATGCAGGTCATCAATTCCACCCAAGCCTTCTATTTGTCTTTCTGTTTGTTTGCTTGTTTGTTTGTTTGTTGCCCTGTCTCTGTCCCTCATCCCTCTCCGTGCCCGGCACCGTGCCAGTCAGTGCCGCAGCTCTCTGAGCTCCCGTCCGACGGACGTTTCCTCGGAAGGGGAAAAGCTCATAGGGCAGGATCCTGGCACCGGCAGGCAGCCTCATGAGGCCGAGCCGCAACTCTCCGCAGCGCCAGGGCTGCCCTTGCCCCGGGCCACCTGCGGAGATCTCTGGATGAAGGCGGGGAGCGGGGACCCCACACTCCCAGCGGAACAGCGGGCTGGAATCAGGGGGTTGACAGACTTCTGTCACCTTTGAAGCCATTTAATGAGCAAATGTGCTCCCTTCCAGCCCCCCTTTCTGCCCCATCTACTCTGCTCATCCTCAAGCGGGTCGGCTAGGGGGAGGGACGGGGCAAAGGGGCGGTTTCTGTCTCTGGTCGGGGAGCCGATCCCAGCCCTGCTCCTTGCTCCCCGGAGCACAGCAATGTTCCTGATTTGTAAACCTGGCCAGCCCAGTGTTCCCGGCTGTTTTCCAGGGATGAACCTGTCGTTCCTCTCCTTATCCCCTTCTCTCCGCCACCGAAAAACGGCCACCCCTCTGTCACCGAGAGCAGTTGGAGAAGCGCCTAGCATGAATTCAGGCCGACCTATGTCCATTCTCTCAGGGAACAGGACCAAGGGGCAGCCGCTGACAGCCACAGCCAGTGTCAGTGCGGACGGCCCCGGGGCGCAGAGGGGAGCAGGGTTACCCCTAGGAAGCCCGAAGCTTCCCAGGGGTGGGGGCGGCAGGGAGAGCGCCAGTGGCTGGTGCTTACAGATGGGTAACATCGGGACCTTTTCGGGCCGCCCCAGCCAGTGTTACAGAGGTACCGGGTCAGGAGAGGGGCAGCCCTGGACAGGTGCCCCAAAGCACCAGTAGAAATGCTACTTGGATGTTCAAATAAAGTAAAACGTAAAACCAAGCGGACAACCATCCCCCATCCCGATGAAGGCGGTGGATAAGAGCAAAACGCAAAGAAGGACCCTGCTCTAATGGGTGAATGTCCATTCCGTTTGCCCCTTTGCTGTTAATTCACTTTCCAAATGACATTCGGGCATACTGCCGAGAGGAGTGAGAAGTCATTCATAACCTTCCTGGCATTTCCTACTGGCCCATACAAATCAGGCACTCATTCTTCATTAAAAGAAAAACAGAAATCCCAAAATATGTGGACTTAAGGCTCTCCCGGGCTTTACGTTTCCGTATCACCATCGGCAGCACCGTGGCATCGAGAAGACCTACAGAAGGGATCACTAGTAGCTATTTTTCCTAAAGGAACCTTCCCCCTTTAGGGATAAGCAGGTTAGTAATTGAAAACTTCATGAAGCCCCATGTAGTTTTAAATAGGCATCGCTGCTAACAGGAACAAACCCGGCGCTAAGAGCCCTTAAATACCGCGCTAATAGCCCCCACGTGGGAAGAAATCCCCAAACGTTACAAATTCAATTTAACGACCAGAAAGCTGCCTGGGCAGCGGCGAAATGCAAAAATTCCGTTCCCCGAGTTCCCTGCGTTTGATTTATTTTTCATGGGAACGTAGCGCTGGAAAATCACAACCAGATGTACCTAGGCGCTTTCTCTGCTGAAATTCCCCACTTTTAAGTAGAAGAAGACAAACAAGATCATTGAAATAGTTTGGGGTTTGGTTTTAGCATGGATGTAATTGCAAAAAGAAGGGGCAAAGCAGCAGCTGTGTATCGAAGCGTCGGGTTTAAGGGCGGCTTTGCAGAAGCAGGGAAGAGATCAGGCATGAGAAATGAAGGGGCTTTTTTCCCAGGTAAGAAATCCTTTGCCTAACCCTACGTAGGGGCGTTGTAGTGCTCTGAAAATGTTGAACAAAATACATCCGCTTCAGACATGTTTCATGAAGTTTATTAGTAATTACTTTTTTCCTCGAGCACTCCATCTGGAATGGAATCTGGAAAGGGAAACAAATATGGCTGTTCTAGCCGTTTGCTCTCATTTGTGATTTTATTCCTCTATTCTGCCACGTATTCCATGTAATAAGAACAAATAACGACAGGACCGTTCATCTGCTTTTGATGACACAATGCCGGATTCTCCTGGCACAGTAATTTGGGGTTGGATGTACCTGTATAGGTTTGTTTAAAGATCTTCTTTTCTTTCCTGATGAGAGACTCACAAATTGCCTGAGCAGTCGCCTGTAAACAGAGTACAAAGCTGTCTGTCCACGCTTTAGTATCGGGTATTATAATACAAATCCAATCCTTTTCACTTTGTATTATTGGAAGAGGTTATTGGGAGCTGGCTTTTGTTGCAGGAAATCCCATTTAAAAATTGCTTTATAGGCCGTTTGCTGCAATCCTCGACATTGATCTCATTACAGCTCCCTCTCAGTGCTGTTTATAAATCCTGGTATTTACCAGCCCTTGGCAGTGGTGCCTGGTGGCATTGCTTGTTGGGAGCAAGTTAGGAAATGGCGGTTAGGTGCCAGTTTCTGCATAGTTTTGTCTGGAGGAAGCATTATTATTTATAGAAACAGTCCGCCAGAAGTAAATCTTGTGTAATGATTCATTCAATATAATCTCTTAAACCTCGGGGCTGTCTATTTTGCAGAGGATGTGGGTTTCTGTGATGGAGCCTTCTCACGCAACAGCCTAATTCAGCCAGGCAGGGAGAAGCCCTAATCTAAGTGATGGGTTAATTGTCAGATTTAATACTCTCAAGAAATATGAATATGCAATTAATAGAATTAATCTCATTGTTAAACTGACCCTTAAAAAAAAATCTGAAGAGATACTCTTCTGGAATATATCGCTGTGCTTGCAATTGTGGTTATGTAGCTGATAAGTTAGAGCATCTTTTATTAGCATAAAGGGTATTAGCAACTGTACCAATAAAGGGAAGAGTTAAACCTTAAAGCTCAGTTTTTGTCTTGAAATAGGAAGTTGCAAACCACATGTTGAATGGAGGTGGAATGAAATGCAGTGATGAGTGCACTTTTCACTTCTGTACTATCAGGTAAAAACCACAAATCAAAACCAGGCTGAATGCTCCCCTAAAACTCCTACATTTATTTAATGGCAGCTGGGTCTAGAACCAGATAAATACGTGAGAAATATTTGACTTCTGAAATAGATAGTATTATGAAGATTTTAGACCCATTTCTGAATCACAGTAATAATAATGGGATTATCCCAATGGTTATTTTTAAAAGGATTCATGTAGGGACAGAGCTGGTAAGCAGAATAATGCCTTTTGTCTCCTTAGAATGTCTGTCCCTGATGCCCAAGTCTTCAGTGGGATTTGCCTGTTGTAGTACTGCCAAGTTGGTTTGAGGTTACAGATCTTTAGAGGAATTGGTGTTCCAAATCCTCCCAATTACAGAGGAATTCAGGTTTCCCAGCCAGCACCCAGGAAAAAAAAACAGATTTTCAGGAAAATCAACAAATTGAGCAGGGAGACACCTCCATCTCCTATTTACAAGATTTCAGGAGAAGGCTAGGCCTGACAATCCATACCATATGGGATACCTCTAAGGGCTCCTTTTTTCTGGTGTGTCATGTTTGAAACAGCTGATGTATTTTACCCAATTGCTCAGCAATTAAAGCATGGTTTGAAGGTCTGGAAGAACAATTCTCCTGCTTGAATTGAAGCACAGGCCTGCAGTGGATGCTCTTACATACCCTGATAACTATGCAATGGTCTAGGTTGAGGATTTATTTTTAGCTCTACTGCATTTTAAGAAGATAATTGAAGTACAAAAAATTAGGCAATACTGGAGCCAAGATCTCCTGAGTGTGAAGTCTGTCACTGGGTTGTAGAGATTTTCTCCATTTTCAATTTGTTTTGTTCTTTTTTTTTCCCATGCTTATTTCTTACACTGATCTCTAATGCATGCTGATAAGACTCTTTATCAGATTAAATACTCCTGTATTATTATGCATTTCTCTGGAGATTGTCTGGTCCAGCCCTTCTGCTCAGAGCAGAGTAGGATAGAATAAGTTGCTGAATAGTTAAATGGATTTTTCTGTATTTCTTTTTGTGCCCATTGCCTCCTGTCCATTCAATGGACACCGAGTACAGCTCCATCATCTTTATTCCTTTTCCTCACAGAATTGTCACTTATGCATACTGGTAAGATCCTCCTGAGCCTTCTCTGAGCTGAGCAATCCCAGTTCTCAGCCTCTCCTCATATGACAGATGTTTCAGTCCTTTAATCATCTTTGTGGTCCTTCACCAGTTTCAGGCCAGTAAGGCCATATCTCTCATCCTGGGGTGTCCAGAGCTGAATCCAGTGCTCCAGATACATCCTGCAATTGCTGGGCAGAGGGGAAGGATCACCTCCCTTGACATGGTGGCAACTTCAAGTTCAGGTGGGAATTGCTCCTACTCCTGCATGTTCAGTCAGTGTCTCTATGTTCCTCCTGGGTCATCTGCCCTTGCTGCTTTTTTATGTTTGAATTTTTTCAGAGCTCCTTGTTCACCCATGCAGGTCTGGATCCCTCCAGGTGCATTTGGGTGGGTTAGAATGTCAGTGATAGGGTTCATATGGGAAGGGTCCAAGGCAGGAAAGTTTAGTAAGACCTGACCTACTAATTTAAACCCTTTATTTCTAGACATAGTGAGTCAGAGATGTAGGCAAGAGTGTCTCCTGATACAAGTGTAATGCCTAGTCTGCCCTCTATGTATCCATGGGAAGCTAATGTTTTTGTTCCTGTACTTAAATGAATTTCTTTGGCTTAGGTAGTTATCTTCAATACATAGTGCCTTGCTGTGTTTCCAGAGAGCATTCCTGTCCCTCTGAGCTGCTGCTTTTCTAGACTTTCTGTTCCTTGGTAAACTCGGGACAAATCCTCAGCTTCATATACTCACACATCACAGTAGCTTTATGCACATGAGGGTCTCACTGGAATCAGGCACAAAATATTTTATGAGGAGCCTGGCTGTGAATTCATAGCCTGTAGGTAAATGGCCTCTATGCCATTTAAGAAGACTGAATTATTTTGTTTTCTTTCTGTTCTGTTATTGTTGGGTTACATCCTCTATTATTTTAGATTGCCTTTCACCATTTGTAAGCTGAATCTTGTTGAATCTCTGAGTCACAGCCTCAGTGGCATTGCCAGTGCTTTAGCATCTTGAAATGTGTCTAAATTGCATGAAAAATTATGCAAGTTTGCACTTTAATTTCAAGATAACTTACACGAATATGGAATTTGATTTGGAATTATTTTTATCTAGAGGTAAAAAACATTCCCAGACTGTAGCTTAAATTATACAATCATTAAAAATTGGGGGTTTTTCTCTGAAAATCAGCTCTTGTTTGTTAGTAACAGAATATGTATACAGTGATTTAGGGAACATTCTCCTTTTAATCTTTCCCTGTGAAGGGAGAAAATACCATTTATGTGCTATGCTGGAAAGATTGAAGTGTGTTACAAATGGCTTTTCCTATTAATGGGAATATTTTACACATTCCTGGCTAACACTCTTGCTCAGTGGGATGAAGCAAACAGAGCTAATGCAATAGCTTCCACTGAAAGATATTCCGCTCTTTTTTTTTAATACATTATTTTAAAAAGATCTATCCAAACACAAAATAAAAGGAGAGTTTATTCCCTCAACAATTTCCAGTTTAAAGAATTCAAGAGTTCTCAGCAGAATCTGAAATCTCTGTAGCCCTTCAATTCACTGTTTGGATGGTTGGCACTTCAGCAGTGCATGGCGCAATGGGAGCCACTTTAGCTTATCAGTAATGTCATTAAAGTGAAACTGCAATATTGTTTCTGGAAGCAATATTGCAGAAACTTCACAAAAGTCTACAATCCATAGTTCCATAGCCCAGCAGTCTGCAGCGGCCACTGTGTCTCACCTGAACCTTTGCTCAAGCATATCCATCACTTGAAGACACTCAACCACCTAATGGTTGACCTAGTTACTCTGTGGTTTGCAGAGAGAGGTCTGAAGGTTCTCCTTGACATGTTGACAGAAATACTTTATGTGCAGTGTGAATAGAAGCTCAGGAAGAGACAACACTGAATAATTCTTACACCAAAGTAAAAATCAGGGTTTGTGTCTTCCAGAGGGTATCTGCCATTCCTGGGCTGAGGCCTAGCTTACACAAAGGGCTGTTATGTCCCAGTCTGGCACCTGAGCACACTTGTGGCTGCACCCCCAAGAAGCTGGTTGGTTTAGGAGCAGATACAGTGCCTGCCTGCAGTGGCTTATTGCCTGGGAAAAGCACGCACATGAGCAGTGTCATGGGTGAGATAAAGATACTGGTGGTTGGGGTTCTTCTGGCTCTGCTGAGGGATGCTGCCTAGCATCTGGGGCCAGCCAGACGTACCTTGGGCATGGTAAGAGCCACACAAGACATTTCTCAAAGGCTGTGAGATGTTGGCAACCTGAATGCCAGAGGGTCTTGCTCAGCTCAGTGAAGTTCATGCCTTCGGTTTGATTTATCTCTAGCTCCTTCCAGAAACTGAGATTTTGTACCATGAGGATGGAGTTTCTTCATCAATGCATGCTGCAGAATTGCCCCATAGCATGCACAACTGCTATCAGGAGAGCAGCTCAGTGCAGCAAGACAGAACATGATATACTTTCCATCTTCTGTTTAAAAAACAGAAGAAATTTCTGATTTCTTGTGATACAAATACTGCTGTCTCTAGTCCATTACTGAACATGCACCCAGCATGGTAGGATTTTATTTGCAAGCATGAAGCTCTGAAACATTTGTCCTGGACATAAATTGTAACATTTCTCTGCAGATTAGGTAAAGCTGAGGATCATCTCTACTGATTTTGGTACTACTGGCCCCCCCAGGCACCATCTAGCAATGACCCCTCTTCCCACTGGCTGTGGGCACTGCTGTCCTTACCAGGCTGAGGGTGAGGATTTAGTGTTACTAGCCTGTCAGCCTGCCCACAGCAACTGCAAGCTCTGCCCAGGCCTCAAGGAGGGTACTATTTCAGGAGGCACCATGACACAAACAGGATGAGAAACCATCCGTTTCAGGAAGCTCAGTGCTGCGTCCTTCCTTATATGCACAATAAACATGTGCATGAATCATCTACAGAAAAGAAAAAAGACTGGTTTGGTAAGATTATATCCTGTAATTAGGAACAACAACTCAGTGTTGGTAACAAGAGATCAAGAGCTAGTGCCAGTGTAAATGGTAAGAAATTTTCTACTCTAGTACATGATTTCTCAAGAATCTTACAGTCAGCATTATTTCTTAAGTTCATCAGCAATACAGTATAATATCTGTTGTAAAGTCACTGGCCTGATAGTACATGTAAGGGGGAAAAAAAAGGGTGGGTTTTTCTAATGTATGAGAAAAACTAAAATGCCTACTTTGGTAACCTTATCTGTGGGCAATCTTTCTCAGTAGCCAAGTGCTCGGCGTGTTTTTTCCTCCACTTAAGCATATGTAGCAAAGCAGTGCTCCTTCTGTTAGAGGGGCATTACTGTACAAGAATGTAAACTTAAATTGTGGGGCTATTTTTTGCAGACATTTATAATTTCAAATCCTTGAGCTCAAGTCTTTGAACTATTAATTCACTTCATGATCAGCAGAATTGTGAGAGGAACTTTGAGATAATATTTATATCTTTTGTTGTGGAAAGCAATTGGCACTGGGGCTTGATAAATAAGAATCCAGCCCAGATTTAGAGAGGATTGATATGCCTTAAAGGATCAGAGAAGTGCAGGAAGATATATTATTCTACTCAAATAATACTTCTATATTTCCATATTTAGTATTATACTTCAGTCAAAATCAAGTGATTGACAAAAAGAGAATTATAAAAGCAAAAGTTTTCTGTTGTTTTCCAAAGCCATGCATCACTTCTGCTAACCAAAATGCCCAAGAAAACTCAAGGGCCAGGTTTGTCTCCACAGCTGTCCCAAGCAGGCTGCTCCACACCAGGAAGATCTGGGGCTTGACCAAGGATACTAGTGCAGCCAATTGCCCTAAGAGGAAAATCCTCCTGGTTTTGCACTGATTTATGTCAAGAAGTGCTAAAAGGAATTTTCCAGCTTTGCTTCTAAATGCCAAAACTCACTGAGCTGAATTTATTCATCTACCTGACTGTATCTGAGAGCACAACCAATCTGTCATCTCTGATCTTGCCTTTGCATATGATCTACACATTAGGGCCATGGGTCAGGGAAAGAAAAACCAAATGAACAGCATTTTTCAAAACCAGTTTCCCTGCCAAGAAAGTTGTTCAAGAATGATGCCTTAGGCTGGCTACCTCCTTCTCTGGATGAGCAGCTGAGAATTGCATTTGGGGTCCCTCACCTTTGTTGTGTGGTGTCTGTGTTTGTTCCTTCACTGCTTCATGCTGGACAAGAGACCCAGTCTGGTGTCCTCTTTTAAACACAGCTTACTTCTGACAAGTCAGTAATGGAGCTGTCAGCTTCCTCCTGTGACCAAATCAAATGGTTTAACATCAGAGAAGCTTATCTATTCCTTCAGTCTTCAGCTCACCATGAATCAGTAATAGTTAGGTGTTTGGAAAGTGTTTAGGAAGAATTTAGAAGAAATTGAAAGCCAGATTCTGTACTAACATAAAGCTCAAATTGGGTGTTCTTAAACTGAGCATCAAGAAAAGAATATGAGAAGCATTTACAAAGAAAGCATGAGGTGTTGCCATGATCAGTAGCAATGTGTCTGAGAATATTTTTATCCAGCAAGGTGTTCTTCCTGGATCAAAGCACAGCAAAGCAGTGCAATACCTACCCCTAGGTCAAGTGTTCAGCATCCAGAAGTAAAATTCTCCTCTCCAGTGGTAGTGAAACTCTTTGGCTTTAATAGGAGCAGGTGAGATCTGCTGTATTTTCCTTTTAAATCACCCCAAATGGTACAATGGTTACTTTATGACAACAGCAGAATGAGTTACTTGTCTCAGTCTGTCAACCAAGTTCTTAATGGACACGTGTCCATACAAAACAAAAATCCCAATTAGCGTTAATTGGCATCCTTGTCTGCAGTTTCTGTGGAGAACTCAGTAATGGGCATGGGAGCAGGACTCCCTCCCTTTCACCCCAAGAAAAGTCCCTCCCCAGCCAAAAGGCTCTTGGTGTTGGCACCAGGAAGCTTCGTTACCATTACAGCAGCGATGTGCAGGACCTTGACTATTTTGACTGACGCTGGGGTCCCATAGAGGATAAAACAAAACCCCTTGTGCTATTGGCTGTTCTCAGGCTGGTGTTTCCAGCCAGCCTTGGAGAGTGAGGGACATCTGGGTATGGCACTGGGGGCAGCTGCCTGGGTACAGCATACTGCCCTTAGACAGCCTATAGCAGGAGAGAAGTGTTTCTTTCTTGAATTTAAAACCATGGTTTGAAAACCATGCAGTGTTACAGACACAGACTTAGCAGGAGAAGAGCAGAAGAATGAGCTTAAAACATCTTTCTCTGGGAAAAAGACTGTAGGGCAACAAAAAACCCCCTGTCAACTGCTGAAAAGCTATTTCCATGATTGTTACAGGGACTGGCAGAGGCTGTTGAGTAACTTCTGAAAGTCTGTGGGAATCGTGCTCTTCCATCATTTGGATGGCTTTACATTTTCAAAAGCTTTATAAAGATGTAGAGCAGAGAAAATAATTTTCTGTGGAGCCTAACACTGCTTTTGGGCACAACCGTGGGCCTGATTCACTTAATCACTTAACTTTAAGCATATGATTAAGTGAAATGAGTAGGGAGGACTAGAAGTAGACCTCACATCATGCCTGCTGAGCACCCTGTTCTTTCTGGCTGGCAGCTGACTCTGATCCCCCCCAGCTCTGAAGGCAGTAATGCCAGGGAAGGGAAGACGAAAGAAAAGGTTTTCCTTCCTCCCTGAGTTTGGCTGTGTCCTGACAACAGCCATGGTCTTTGCTTTTCTTCTGTCTTTATTTTTTTACTCCCTGGCATTATATTGGTTATTGAGGGGTTTTTGCTTATTTTGTTACCTTCCAATTTGGTTGGTGAGTCAACTGTTACGGTTTGGGGTCCATCTGTGGCACTGCTCGTGCAATAAAAAGCAGAAGTTGAAATTTTATTCCCCTCCCTCCATCTTTGTGTTTGCATGTACTGGTCTTGTGAGAAACAGAAATCTGGTTTCAGTTGTAACATAAGGTCTTAGACAGAGTTTCCTTCTTCCTGCCCATAAATGAGAGTTAACATTGATTCAACAGGACAAGAGCAGTCTGTCAAACTGGACCAAAGAGGAAAAGAGTAACATAAATGTCACTTAAATTGTTATTTCTTGTGCTTCCTTTTGATTTGTATTTCTTAAACCCCCATCTCACACTGCCTTATTTAATGTTAACTGTTCCCACTGTAAAATCTATATAGTTTTATCTTTCCTCTTGCTCCAAGAAAACAATAGCTTAGACATGCCCATTAAATACAGTTGTTATAATG
>WTXV02002758.1:0-19945 GCA_009823435.2 Nymphicus hollandicus
GATTTTGCCAGGCACAGAGGTGAGACTGACTGGTCTGTAGTTCCCTGAGTCTTCCATATTCCCCTTCTTGAAAATGGAGGTTATATTGCCCTTTTTCCAGTTATTGGGAACTTCACCTGACTGCCACAATTTTTCAAATATGATGGACAGTGGCTTACTTGTTGATATACTTGTGTTTGCAGTATGAACTTCTTTGTATTAACTGAAGCAATCAACTGCACTGAAAACTTGCAGAGCTCCTCATATAATCCCTAGTATAGGCTGCTGAGAATATTCTTTTGTTGTTACACGGTCTCTGGTTTGGAGCAGCTCCATCTCAAGCAGGCAGTGACTGTTCTGCTGTAATGTGCATCTTGAGAGGATTTGGTGCTTGATAATGCAAAGCTCGGTAGCAGGTCTCATGCTCTCATGATGTGCTTCCAAGTGAGGAAGTTGCCAGCGTCCATTTCAATATCTCAGGATGATGGTGTGGATGTTCTCTCTTCTCTGTAACATTTACTTTCCCAGACCATGGTGTTTGGTGCTTCTGCTCTTCAGACCATGCAGTTAAAGTGGTTTTCCCATCTTGGGCCATGCAGAGCCATATCCAAACAGCAAAAAAGGTTTCCAGCCCTTGCATAAGGAGGTTGTGGTGCTTTTGTGCAAGGGGTTGCTCAGATAATCAGCATCTTGCACCCCTGTGAGATGCATATGACTGCAGAATATGAGATCCTGACAGGGAATGTAGCCAAGACGTTCCCTGTAGATGGCAACACATCTTGAGCCTGAGAGATGAGCTTATAAAAGTGCTTAGAGAGTGGGATGAATACTAACATGCACAAACAGGCTACTGCAGAGACTCATAATCAGTCTTTTCAGGGTCCTTTAATGTGGAGTTTTTCTGCCTTGATTGCAGATGGTCAGTGGCTGTGGCTGTGGGGAGGACTGCAGTGGGCATGGGAGCGTTCAGTCCACGTTCCACCATTGACCCTACTGACCTCCCTGACTTTGCCAGCTACAGCAAAAACTATTGACAGTACCCAGTGATCTCATCTGGTGTTCCCCACTCCCCTGATTACCTGTGACTGTGTTAATGGTGTAGTAACTTTTATTGTTATCATGCAAGGTCTTGCAGACCAATAGGGATTTACTGATGCCACCACTGCTCTCAAGGTGAACTGAACTCTGAAACTGGGGGTTTGACAGGCTTGGGGAGGAGACACCTCTTTCCCTACGGACACTGACGACTCCAGGAATTGCTGGGATTGTAGTTGCAGCCAGGTTAGAGGCTTAGGACAGCTAGTGCTTCCAGCAGGTGCCCAGCACAGACACCCACGCTAACATCCAAAATATAGGACAGAGTTCTTTATGTCCCTGGGAACTGTGAAAGCAACTGGCCTGTGTGGGCTTGTAGGTGCTGAGCTGTTGGCAACTGCATCTTCTGTAAAACTTGAGCGTTGCCAGGTGCCTTACAGAGCACTCTGGGCTAGTGAGAGATCAGTTTCAGTGCTACCCAAGAGTGCTTTTTAGCTGAGAAAGCAGATGTGGGAAACCGGCTTCAAGTGGTGCAAATAAATGTTCTCATTCTTAATGTGCCTGGAAGTAGTTTCCAGGATGAGCTGCTCCATCCATAAACCTTCCCAGGGATTAAGGTTTAATCTTCTTAGATAACGTGGAGTAAAATATAACAGCAGTTTCTATACAAATAACAAGTATATGTCTTGTTGCTGCTTTCAGACTGCAAACGCACAACAGAAGATAACGTGGCTGTTCAGCAAGGCTGTGTTAAGGTTTTCTTCTGATGCATTATAGAAGACTTTAAGCAATTCAATCTTCCAGCACCTCTTCCACCTAAAGTGCTACAGCTACCACATTAAATAAAATCAGCAAACTGAAGTTCACTGTCTTCTTTCCCTCTTCCCCCCGAGGCACAAAGCTTCTTATGCTGTCCTTTTTAAAGTTGTGAGATTATCTGTATCAGTTGCTAAAATGTAATTAACTGATTGCATTGCCTGCAAAGTGGAGAGATATCGCCAGTGGTTCATCCAATGGTTGTAAGAAAACGCAGGGAGATCCAGGATCATGTGGTTATTTTTTTCTCCTGAATGCTTTACTTCAATATATTGAGCAAAACAAATGAACATTTTTTAATTTCATGAATGTATTTAATAGAATCTTCCAGTAAGCAATAAATGATAGTGATTGGTAAGTGACAAATGGCCATGTGTGCTGCGCATCAGCTTCAAAGCACATCAAGTTCAGACTAAAACCAAATCTCATTTTTGCATTAAAAACTTGAATTGCTTTCAGAAATTGATTGATAAGACAGAAATGTTGTGGAAGCAGATCCCTTCTTATTTTTTGGCCAACCTGATCCATTAACAGCCTTGGATCACCTTGATAACCTCTCAGTGTTACAACAGGTTGGGGTTTTTTTAGCCCAACAATTTCCAATCAGGCTTTCAATTGAAATCCGTAAGGAATTTTCTCACCTATTAAATGTTTATAAAGTAAATGAAGATGAAAAGTAGTTGGACACAGCAATAATAAATATCAGACTTTACAGAGTTTAATTAAACTCTACTCAGACTCCAGCTAATAATGATCAGATAAATACAGAAAGGATGACACTGAAGCAAGTTAAATCTCTAGAGCTAGACTTCTTAGAAACAGCGGGCACAAAATTAGCCCAAATACATTAAAGCAGTGCTTAGCCTTTCATTCAATACAGGAAGAAGAGGAAAAAAACCCAAACTCTCCTGTGAATGTTACCGTAATTGCTGTCTTTTACAACCAACTAAATGAATCCTGAAAAGTTAGAGCAAGTTTTACTGCAGTTCTTGTTGTGCTCCCATTATTTTCTGTCTGTGTGTATTAGTGTTGGATTTCACAGCTCATTTTCCTGTATCTGACAGAAAATATAGCAGCAGGAATGGTGTGCTGAAGGACAGTACCTAAAAATTCTGTTAGGAGGAAATGAATCAATCGTTAATTCATAGAACATACCCTCCTATGTCAGACTGGCTGTGAAAAACTCTGGAACTAACAGCAACTCACTGGTTAAGAAAAGGGACAGTCCCAACAGCAACAGTTGGTAAATAAAACTGAAGGAAAAAGAAATGAACATAGCTTCTGATAGGGGATGGATGGGAACTGAACACTAGCAATACTTGTGTTTACATAGAGGCTGCAGAGTCTTTTGTTCTATGTAGTATAACTTTAGATCCTTATTTCAGCAGGTTTACATGGTTCCTTTTTTTTTAATACAAAACAATTAGGTTTTTTGTATGAAATCACATTTATTAAGTTTTGTTCTTTTATGGTATCATTTAATTATAGTAATTTGTTGCTAACCACCACATGTTGCTCCACTTCTACAGGTTTTTCAAGCAGAGTTCAGATACAAGAGTATTTTTATCTCCATTAAGGTGTGAGTCAGATCTTTCTCTTCTGTCTCTTAGCTGCTAATCTATGGTCCATCCTACGTTTCCCATGCCCCTCTCTGCCCTTGCATCCTCCTCTCCCACTTGGAGGAGGGATGTGCCAGAGACAAGGGAGGACTGGCCACTGGTTGCACTGCCTCCTTCCTCCACCATGCCCCTGGCTGCCTCTCACCTCACTGGTGCTGTTGCAGCCCTGCATGAGCCAAAGGCAGTGCCACCAGGCAGATGTCCTGCAGCTCTTGCTACCTTCTCTGCTGTCGCTGCCTGAAGCCATGCCTGCCTGCCTGCCTGCTGCCGCCGCATCCTCTTGGACACCTCAGGTGAGTCCAGGGAGACTTGCTGCTGTCTCCTCACCTCTTCTTTAGCATTGGCAGGCCTATGATCTCACCCTCACCAAAAGCAAACTATTGCGCTTTCACCAGTGAGATATTCAGGTGCACAACAGGAAGATCTACTGAGCCCAAAGTATTTGTTTGCTTGGGAAAAAAAGCATTCTTGAGCCTCAGCTAAGGCTGGCCTCCCAAAAATGCTCACAGAAGTCCTCCTGACAAGAGCTATGAGAAAGTCCAGCCCTACTTTGAAGTATTAGATGACTCAGAGGATCTCCTGAGCTGTGAGAATTTTGAAACAAAACCATTTTTCTGCAAACATAACTTTTTGAAATAACTTCCCTTCCTTTGTGAGGAGACATCATCAGCTTCATCTGCATTTGTGGTGTCAAGAATTGGAAAAAGAAATTTGAATGGACTGAAGGGATAAAGCTGTACTGTTACACATTTAAGGTTTGGATCTGTGTTTTAGCTGTAGACACCATCAAGTGCTTCTTAAGCATTTTAATATTGAAGTGGTTATTTTCTTCTTACTTGAATGAGATTTGTTAACCTGTAGTTACATACGATAAGCATCTCTCACCAACACATCATCAGGCGGCAGTACCTTCCTTAGCAGCTCAGAGCTCAGGCACCCGGCTACAGTCAAGCAGTTGAAAGAATGTGGGCTCCAGTCTAGCTCAGTGTTTGCATAACACTTTCTTCTTAACATCACATTTCAATTCAAAGACAAGTATTTCTGTAATTAGTTACACCTCTTACAGAAGCACAAACCAAAATGACAAAATATCTACTAGCAGTATATGATCAAGCAGTGCTACAGAAATTGTGGGGGTTTTTGGTTGTGTTTGTTATCTGGTATTTTTACAAGTACATAAGCTTAGATGAAGCCAAGTGAATTTAATTTGGATGAACAAAGAAAACAATGCATTAAGGGAATATACACACAACTTTTCAAGTCCTGATGAAAATAAAAGCCTAGCTGTAGAATGTGCATTTAATTTTGTTTGCAACCTTTTCCCCCTCTTCTGGAACTTGTCATTTAAATCACTGCTAACTGGGCATGACTGTGCAGCACCTGCTCTTCCTCCTGCTGTTGTCATTACACGAATGATTTTTAAAATTCCTTCTGGCTTGCCTTATGCCAAAAATTTTTGGAGAAAAAGTACCACTCAGCAGTGTCTCTGAAGAACACGCTCTCGCATGAACTGCAGTAATACACCCTTTCCTTAATCCAAGTACTGATAAAACTGTAAGAATATCTGGATCACTGTAGTTCGTTAACGGCAATCATTTAAAAACCATTTTTGATTTGAAGCTGTCTGGAAATATTCCTGTGATTAATGGGGGAGAAGAGAACACACTTGCTTCCTGCTGTATTTGTAATGATCATTAGGTACTATTAACTCTTTCTTGATTTAATGGAAGAGTAGCTCTTGGGGTTTGAGAATTTACTCCGATTCAGAAAGTCTGTGTCAGTTTTAGTCGCAACAGACTCCATTTAGTAACTGCATTATCCACTAAAACCAGGATTATTTTTATATTATTTATAATAATGGGTTAGGCAAGAAAGGCAATTGAGAAGAATGTGGTTGGTTTGTGGGGTTGTGTGGTTTTTGTTATTGTTTGTTTTTAATGTCATCTACTGGCAGATATGACTTTTGCAGCTTTTGCTAGTTCATGCATCAGGTGATAGGACTGTCACACCAACACCGTCAACTGGAATGTACATGGACAATTCACCCCAGGAAACAAAGGTGGAAGAAACAAAGGCTGGAAGCCCAACTCCGGCTGTCCCAGTGCTACTGAGCAAACTCCCTGTCATTAAACTGGCCTCATCTATTATTATGCCTACTAATTTCAGGCAACACTTGTGAGGCAGGTTCATAACCTGGTTTCAAACAGGACCCAGTGTCAGCTCAGCACCATGACCCTTCTGTGTGGACCTGCCCCTGGCCCCACAGCAATCCTGCTTGAGCACAGGCTCCCCTAGGCCAGGGCTGGCTTTCCATGAAGAAATCCACATTTCAGATGGCCATAATTAATAATCATTTCCTGGACTAAACAAAGGCCATTTTTATCAACAAAAGGTGAATACAGGCCCCTTAGGTAGGAAGCATTATTTTTTATTGAGTGTTGAGTCAAACTGTTGACCCAATGGGATAACAGATGCTTCAATTTAAGCAAATGCTTAAGTGATTTACAAGAGAGGGAAAAAGGACAGTGTGTGATATCTTGGCAGATTCTGCTCATAGTGAAAATTAATGTTTTGCTCTAACCTTTGAGAAAGTTCTCTTTCCATTCTGACAACTGCACATAAGACATTAGTTATTACTCAGTCATGCAGAAGTGGCAGTTATTTCCAGCCCTAGAAAAAATACAGGAGATGGCGCACACAGCTGAAGTGCACTTCAGAAAATAAAATCTAGTCAAGCATAATCACAAAAGTTATCATCTTCATTTAAAAGCAGTGGAACAAGGAGGTAAGATTTACTCTTGGGATGATTCTGACTTGAATTAAAGATTCATCAAGTTTAGTAATTAAATGCTTAACAGAAATCTATGAGAAGTTGATAAATCGGTTGTTCCATTTGCCATGTGTATAAATACACTGTGATTTATGGCACATTAAAATTATCTTTCTGTGATTTCCCCCTTCTTCCCATTCACCCTAACCCTACTTATCCTACTGCAGCAGCCATAGGTTTATTGTGCCTGTTACAATGCTTTGCTATCATTGAAGATATTTATTCAGCTGTTTGTGTGAAAGGTAAGAAACAAAAGTATAGAGGGTGTTGAGGGAAATAGGTTAGTTCTACTACTGTCATAATAGGCTAAAAAACTAATAGTAGTATGAAAAATAGAGCTTCTTGTTTATTAACATCCTGAATTTTACTACCAGCCATGTCCATAATATGCTTTAAAAACATTTTGGGGCAGTTTTTGTTAAAAACAAAACCAAACCAGAACCACCCCATCCTAACAGATTTAAGTAAGAAGCAGAGTCTTAAAAATAGAAGGAAAAAAACCCCTCAAACCGTGGTGATAGTTATTTGAAGGCATGATGAAAATGAGGCAATGTTACAGAATTTGTAGTGGATGGAAAGGAGCGAGGAAGATGATGCAGCTGGTTTAAGGCCATCCCACCAGTTGCTAGCTGAAGACCTTGTTGTTGCCCAAGGCCATTCAGCCTGTGTAATGGTTCCTCTGGACCAAATGCCATTGTGATGTCCCCAGTGGTGTTCTGGTTGTCACCTGGTGGGAGCTGCCAGAAACTCATCACATGAGTGAGATCCATGAAAGGCAGGCTCGTAGTTTCAGCTGCTGCCTCTGTCTCCTTGTGCACTGGGTATTTGTTAGTATCCCCTACAGGCCCTGAGGAAGCTTCTTCCAGACTGATTTTGTGGAGAGACTGAGGGTCTGTTAATGGCAAGTCCTCAGGAAGATGCACATTATAACCTTTAACATCCACTTTTATTGGTAGATTTTTGAGGGATCCTGCTGCAAATGAGGTAGAACTGAGGTCGTATTTATTAGGCTGATGCAGGTTCAGATTGGTAGGAATGGCTGTTGAGCATGGTGTGGTATGGACAGCTGGAAGGCTGTCTGCACAGCCCATCCTTTGTAAATGAGGAGAAGGTTCAAGAGGAAGGGCAGCTGGTAAGCTTGTCTGGGAATGAAGAATGTATTCCTCTGGTTGTGAGCTATTCAAAATCCCATTCTGCACAGAGACACTTTCAGGAAAAGGGGACAGTATGCTGGCATCTTGTTTCAGTCTTAGTGGGAAAAGCTGGTCAAGAAGACCCACTGAGTCACCATTCTGCAGCCTGCTCTTCAGCAGTTCTTGTGGATGGGTCTTCCTAGTATGGCGGGTCAAGTGGTCTTTCCGCCCAAACCTCTGGGCACAAAACTGGCACAGAAAGTCTTTGCAGCCTGTGTGAACTACCATGTGACGCCGCACATCTTTACGGGTATAGAAGTGACGCTCACAGTGGTCACACTTATGTTTCTTTTCTTTTGTATTGCCAGTTGGTCTCCCTGCATGGCTTTTAAGGTGTTCCAGCAAAACTTCAGTACCACCAAACTCCTGGGCGCATACCCTACAGGTAAGGTCCCCACTGGTGGCCGCATGAAGAGCCAAGTGTCTCTTATAGCCTAGCTTGGTGTTGTACTTCTTGCCACACTCTTCGCACTTGAAGGCCATCTTGTTAGGGTCATGAGTCTGAAGGTGATTCTTTAGATGGTCTTTCCTGTGAAAGGTCTTTTCACAGTAGCCACATTGGTGAGACTTCTGTGGAGAATGAATGGCTGAGTGCCTAAAACAAAAAAAATAGACAACAAAAGTTATCTGCATTTACATTTACTCTAGTACCTTTACTCTGGCAGCTTTAAGACTTGAAAAAACTGTCACTCCTGAAGAAAGGCATTTCCACAAGTTCTCAGATTATTAGTAATAGCCTAAATTTTTATGGGGGAGAAGGAAGGCGTTAAAGCACAGAGTAGGATAAAACTGCTCAACGTAATCTCACTGAGTAGCCGCCGCAATTGCTACTCAGTTTTCTCCAATTCTACCAAACCATAGAATAGGAATAGTAAAAACTGGAACTCAGGGATTAACTGTCACTAGGACACCACAAAGTAAAAAGATGTCCTTGTTTTTTTCCTCACACCCCCACCAGAAAAGGAGTGCCTTTAGAGCTGTACCTGAGCAGTTTGTATCTGGAAATGAAGGCTTTTGTGCATCCGTGCTGTGAACACTTGTAGGGGCGCTCCGCTTTATGCACGTAAGTGTGGACTCTGCACTTGTTAATGGAATCGAATATCTTCCCACAGAGTCGGCAAGGGTAACTGTCTGGCTGCTTCGCTTCTCTTCCCTTCAATAGTGAAGACCGGCCATTTCTCCATTTAGGTATAAGCCTCACAAGGGCATCACAAGGGCTTCCTGAGCTGGCACAGCTAAGCTTCGCAGCAGAGGAAATGGTCCCAAAGCACTGAGCAATGCTTTTGCCTAATGCAGCTCCTCTCAGTTTCCCTTTGAGTTTGCTTTTTGCTTTTATGGGTCCCAGTTTATTTGGTGCTCTGATCCTGGTGGTAAGAACTCGGTCTTTATGGATGCACTGGTGAGATTCCAGCAAAGCAAAAGTTGTGAAAGTGCCTCCACAGCTGGAGCATATCCAAGGGTCTGTGGGTTCTTTCTGCAATGAGAACAGAAACAGGTCTTTATTATTAGCCATTCTAAGGAAAGCTCACATTCTCACTTCTCATCTTCTTCTGGGCTTTCCCAAGACTTGTTGTTGTCTTTGACGATACTTACTTCAATATACAACCACACAGCTTTTCAACTGGAAATGGATTCTCTCTAGGAGTCTACAAACTCAAAGGAAAAAAAATATGTTTGGCTAGATACTAATTTCCATGTTTTTGTTTAGTGTTTATTGTAACAGTCCTGAGTTCTTCACCTTTGTTTATCTGTGCTTACTGAATTTCAGAGTCTCTACATTTGTTTCTTTTACAGAATTACTCATAAAAGCAGTTGCAAATTGTACTTTATCCTTAGACTGATGTAATTTATCTGCTATTGCAACCATACATGAATTAGGTGGGGTTCTGCACACAAATGTAGTTTACCCATACAGGAATTCCCTATGTTTTGGGCTGACTCCATGGTTTACTAGACGGCAATGGTCAATGTCTCCAGGACAGATTTCCTCACATTTGGCATCAGACCTCCTTAAATTCAACAAGAAAAACATTTGGTTTATGCATCTCAAGCCTATCCTGACTTAGAGGCATTACTGGTTTTTTTTTGTAAGCAGTGCATTATTTGAAAGCATTATTTCTGTGGAAAATGAGTTATACTGGATTCAGTTGAATTCATTTTAAATATTGTCATTCTAAAAATTCCACAGAAAAACAATTACAAAAAAAACCCCTGTCACCAGCAAAATATACTTCAAATTAATACATGACCATGTACTTTCTTAGCTGTCTCTATGTTTTACATAACCTTCTCATAACCCATATTTATTTTCCCTTGCTTTTGGGCTATCTTGCTCTGGAGAGCATGGTGAGTCTATGTCCACTCTGTCTGTAATTACAGATTGAGCCCTCCTCTCTCTTACCCATGTTTGATGCTGTGGCTCTCCTACACCTTCTTTCTTGGCCTCATACATGAAAGCAGCAATGGGATTACTTTCCTTCCTGTAGTACCTCTGAATTCCTGGTTCATTTGTACTCCCTGTTTAACATTTCCTTCTAGCTTAGGTATCCATCTTCATGGCCACATTTTCAACACATAACAATTTTTTCCTATCAGTTTAAGGATTCCTACTGTCATACAAGGGGAAAATATTGTGATTAGAAAAGTTACGGTACAGGAAAGACTGAAGTAATCAGTGCATCAGCTGACCATCTGGACAAGGCATAACAAAGGTGACCTGATGAAAGAAGTCTGAGGCTGGACAACTTGGTTATCTGCAAATTAGTCTTTCCAACACATCCCGCTTACTTCTGGCTACATCTAATGGCTCCATTGGATTACAAACACAGGAAGAGTAGCCTTTCTCTGAGTAGCTGTTTGGTTAAAATTGCTCTTGGCTTTGTGGTCTACCTTAGCATTACCTGAGTTACATAAACAGAGAAAGCATGTAAATAAATCGTAATTTACTATGTCTGGTGATGGCTTATATGCAGATTATGGGTACTTACTGCTACTGGAGGCAAAGGACAGACATCAGATTCTTCTTTAATGAAGACTGCAGAAGCTTCCATAAATTTGGCATAATCGGCAGCATACCATACTTTCAATTCCGTGTGAGGTTCAATTGGCTGTGAATGGAAGAATATAGCACATGTTTACTTGAGTCAATTTTCCTACATCAAATAATACGCAAGATTGGAGGGGTGGGAGTGTGGGAATTTGTGTCCTTACCCAAGCTGCATTATTTGAATCTCTTTAAATTTTGGTAACTTGGTTTCAAGATTTAAGCACTTTTTGAGCATTACTATCCCCTATGGTTTGTCGCTTTCACAGTTTCTAAAGCAGAAATGTGTATGTACAGATTGTGAGGGAGAGTAGCAGGAGGGGTGCCTCAGCCCTCATGACCTTTGCTCAGTGAGATCACAGAATCAGCTAGGTTGGAAATGTATTTGTCTGTGATGTCGAGCCATCCAGCAACCTTTCCAAATGATATCCTATGCCTATTCCTTGTTATCTCAAAGCCTACTGGACACAACACTTAACTACAGGTACAGGCAAAGGAAAAATGCACAAGAGCTTGGATGCCTCTAGGTTATGTTGCACTCACTGAGCACAGACACAGTGCTGATCAATATATGGCCTATATGAAATTTGCATGTATCCATGCACTAGCTCTAATATGTCAGGCTCACTATGCATGTGCTTTATTGCACCCCTGCCCTCTTTTCACTGAAGCCTTCACACACAGGACTAAGGGAGCCCATAATCTGCAGTCTCCCATTCTGTCATGCCTGCCCAAATCTTTCCTTGGACTGGACTATGACCTCCTCTGACAAATACTTTCAGTCAATAATACAGCAAATAGAAAAAGAGAGGGATGATTACACTCACTGACTAAAGATCTATTAATTATTTAAGAGCAAAGGAGGGAACTAACTTTGGGGTCACGATTTATATGACACCCCAGCCCTGTACACTATTTTCTCAATCTATAATAAAACCCAACACTGTTGCAACAGGGGTAGAGCCAATCTGCACTGTACTTCTAGTTTTAACTAAGCCAAATGTGTGCCACTGAAAAGAACAAACTAACGTGGAAGGAGAGCAGCTGAGTCTTATTCCACATGACAAATAGGGCATCTTAAAATGCACTTATTTTATACCACTGGTGTTGGATAAGTGTGGTAAGTGAAAGACAACTTAGATGGTGAATGCTGACAAATGACATGTAATTGTGTGCATAACGTCAAAAACTGAACTTTGAACTCCCAAGCACAAGCCTGCTTGCCAACTACAACCAGTATGGGTTGGTTGTACGTTTTGATTAACACCCGGCCTAAACAGAAATGGTACGTGCTGAATTTTCTGCTCAATAAAAGACAAGAGGCAGAGCCATCTCCGACTAGGAGGCTGATCATCCATTCCGCTCCTGCATATAGTTTATTTAGATGGAGGAAACCAAGCCTGGGGGAGCTCCACAGAGACAAATGCGTGGAGGTGCCCTGGGACCTTGGCCAGTGACCCCTGAAACTGGTACCCACAAACAGCTGTACAGCATGATACTGTCATGACCTTCTGCTTGACACTCCTGGACCAGCAGTGACCTCCCCTGTGGGAAGCTGAGACCTAGTCATTGTGACTTTGGAGGGAGAGCAAGTGCATCAGTGTAAGGTAAAAGCTCTGATCTCAGTAAAACTGAGATTAAACACCAGGGTCTGAATCCACAACAAGTTGTCATTTACTCTGCCACCTGCGACAATAAGAGAAAGTGAGAGCTGTGCCCACATGAAACTTTCCTGTGATTAGACCGAGAGCTGCGGATTATTTTTACTTCCTCATAATTCTATACTTTAAAAAAGCACTTATTTCTAGGGACTGCAGTCATTAGTTCAGCAAGTATGCTAATGGTGCTGTTAGCATGCCACTTACATGTATGCTTTTGTAGCTGCAGTTTCACATCACTGAAATCCCATCTCTTTGTAGAACAGTGGGGAGAGGAGGCAATCCTTTTGCTGCCAACTTAACAGACTTTATTCACAGTATTTTGAGAAAACACCTTCATAACCAACCCTAAGGCAGGCTCATGCTATGACCAGCAGGGTGTGCCTACGTGTAGCAAAAGGCTATCACTTTCACTGACCATGACAAAATCTGCAGGATGCCTGAACAACACTGAGACTTAGGAGAAATAAAACACAAGTCATTCCCTATGATACACAGCATAGTAAGGGTTCCAAGACATATTCTTCATCCTAAGATACTCTTCATGTCAGTATGCATGTCAGGATCCAACTCTCCATTAATGCCAATGAGCAGAGTTCTGCTTAAGTCAGCAGAGAGCTGGATCAACTGTATTTAAATTATACTGAGACCTGTAAGTTACCAGTTCATAACTACGATTTCTTAGAAAAACATTTGTTCATGCTTTCCAAATACAGTATTATTAATCCTGTCAGTTCTACAAGTATAGCATGCATTTAAAATCAAATTGAAATCGCGAATGGTAAGGACTGCACAGCCTAAGCAGTGTTTCAGATTAGCATAGACATTGATTTTCTTTCAAAAAAGTAACTATTTTAATATGACTCCAAAAGCAACTATACTTCATAATGTTATAAAGGACTTCGAAGGTGTGAAATGTGATCACTATTAACTTATTTTCACATCATCACTGTGCGGTAAATATGTTTCTCACCATACAGGTGGAAAACAAAAATGGAGGAACAAAAGTAAATACATTTCAGTGGGACAACCACAGAAATACATGTCAGTCTTGGAAACTAAATTGAAATGCTGGATTTATAACTTCTTTTGACTAATAATTTTTTTAATGTTGCCCACAGTGATATACAAGCATTAACTTAAAATTTAAAAAGAAAACCAATGAATGTCCCAACATACAGACTTAATTTTCCTAAGGGTACGAAACTTTAAGTTCTCATTAAAACAAACCTTGCCTGAGAAAGTGGCCAAAAGAAAACAAGACTTAATGTTCCACTGTGTTTTATAAATACAGAGTACTTTGTTCTACCTCCTCAAAGGCACAGTTCAGAATCTGTAGCATAAACTGATCATTTCATGGCAACATTGCAGTAAGTTCTGCAGTTAAGTCTTCAGAGCTTTAATCAGCACAGAAAATAGCATGTAAAGATTCTACTCAGCACCTGTACCTGAGCACCTGGAAATGTGCTCGGAATATGTATCCAAAAATGTAATAAAGGAATGTGTTTATTCTTTCCAGGATGAAGTACTGTTGAATGTAACAATGCTAAATAATCTCACCATGTACATATCTGGAACTGAAGAAGTTTACAACATTCATGTTTAAAAACTGCCATCACAAATGATATTTCTGTTTCCCTCTGCTTGGTTTATTCACTACCCACAACAGCAAGTACACAACACCTTTTACTGGAAACTCCATATGCCGCTTGCTTTATTACAGATTAAGTGATATAAAAGGTAGTATGTAATAAAGATCCATTTAGCAGAACACAATCAGTCTTTCATCTATAAAAGTGTTAGTCTTTCAGAAACTTTGCTTATAAATTTCCATTTGGATGACGGGTGAAGCAATGCTGGTTTAATTACCTTAACAGTTGTGAAGTAGACTTCTCCACAGTGCTGATAAGCCACAAGGGTCTGTTCTTCTTGGTTCCGGGCAAGCCGGACAAACATCATCCAGTTTCCACAGTCTTCATTGGGAGTGTCCAGAAAATACTTCCCTCCATCTTTCAATACCTGAAACAAAGGAAGAGAACAGGAGAAGGAACATGATAAAACCAAGCCCTGTACAGAGGCACATTAGTTTTCCTTAACTCAGAATCACGGTTATCAGTTATTTACTCTGTCTTGGTCATACGTCCTTTGAAATCGTGGTTGTTTTGAAACAGATCACTCTTAAAGAATACAGAGTGCAAATGAAAGTTAAGAATGAATATCTGCTGAGCACCCAACCACTAAAATAACTGTATGCTTTTGTATGTATTTCCAGTTTATATTTCATCATTTTTGTGTTATATAAAGATAATACTATAAGAACTAAGTGCAGGTAGGTAGAAAGATAAGATTTATGCCTTAATGTACTTCCTGAGTACTTGATAATCTCAAACTTCAATGCTGTATTCACGCTACATTTTTCATGGAACAATTGTATAACTTGTGTAATAAGTCCAAAGAGGTAACATACAATATAATGGTATTTTAACAGTCTTCTCTTTTTCCCCTTAACAATGTAAAAGTAAATACAAATGAACAATTGTGTCAGAAGGATCTCTTTTTGCTTTACTTCATTATTTGAGATTCCTTTCCAAGACATTGCATCTCCAAGACAAATGCTCCCAACCTCATATAAGGCAATTGCTTTTCTGCAATATAGTCTTAAACATGGACAGCTGAAGCTGCACAACAGATGTCAGCACAGCACGCTATCTGTTCTACCAACCACATAACTGAGCAGTTAATTGCAAAAAACCCTGTTGTATTTCCATTGCTTCTGGGAACTATTTTATCAAACTTCATCATGTGTCTGATGAAGACATCTGCCTGTTGGACAAGTTTGGTCACATATTCAAAATGCAGCTAGGGAGAATCAAGGCAGCTACTGCTGTCATATAGGAAAACTGGACTCTTCTGAAGAAACAGTCCATTCATCAGCCAGAGCTACACTTATCACTGCAAACGCGGCTGAATGATAGAGGATAGGGTGTGGTTTACAATGGCTTGGTGAAGAGGAAGGAACTGGGTGTTTAGCTCATCCCTGCTTGCAAGCTGGTTAGAGAAGTACACTTGTTGCAAAAAGAGAAGCACTAGTTTCTGCTTGTTACAGAAGTACATTTAATTCCACATAAGAATTAAAGTATCTCACAAAAAGACAAAGAGATTTATTTAAGGAGAAGAACAAATCTTCTCTGGTGTCAACAAGCCATGAAAATCCCACAGAAGGATAGCGTTACTTTCCTGGAAGACCATTCACATGACTTCCATGAGCAATTACTGAAGCTAATTACTTTTGTTCTCAAATGGAACTACGGAAGTATCTGTATCTATGCCTTCCTCCACAGTACACTGCTTTCCACTCCCAAGCTTCTGGAGAAAGCTCAGATGAAGGCATAAAGTGTGTCACAGGACAGCCACTGCTTGTCCCCCTCTCCTGAGGAGGGTGAGAGGGCCTGATTCAAAATGCAGTCCTGATGGAGGCTGTGGCTTGACCACAGATTTGCTGTATGACAGAGAAGTGTGCCCAGGCACAGATGCAAAGATGGGTCTAGAGGATTACAATCAAATATCACTCCCAAAGAATTCATGTGGTAAAGCATGTGCATGTAGATATGTCTAAAGCTAGGCTGGTCCTGAGAGACCATGGTTTGTGCTGGATAAAGCATAAACAACAGTGTCACAGTCCAGATGAGATGATCAGTATCTGTGCATGCAACAAGAGATGGTACCAGCCCAAATAACAACCTAACTAAATAAACTGAGTTAGTGCACAGTGTGTCAAAGTTTATATATAATCACATCATTAAAAAGTGTTTCCTCATCCCTGTACTGTTCCTCCCTATTAAGCAGGTGTCTTAACACATATTTCTGTCACTATCACTAACTCGGTGAATAAGCTTAACCCTCCCAGTGGTATTGTGTTAAGCATTAATCTTATTGTTTTATCTGGGTAGACAGTACTATCTTTGGATACTTTCAGTAGCTGTGCTCTGTGAAAAGTTTATCAAGAGCTGTTATATTGAGAGATAAATCACTCTGAAAGTGGTAAAACTAGAAAGCAGGAATGCAAACTTCTAGAAAAACACAACATAAATAAACATTTTGGTACTTCAGGTTATGCTGTGCTGTCCAATAATGTGATTTGCATTCATAAATAAAGATCAGGAGTACAATTCATTCACTAAATCAGACAGCAAATTGAATGGTTAAATGACATGTATATGAACTGGTTAAAATAACATGAACTGTTAAAGACACATACACACTTCATAGTAAGTCACTGGGTTTTTACCTGCAGGACTAGCCTGCTGTCATCATAGCAGGTCAGTTTTGTAGACAGTTGACCAACATAAGGACCAAACTGTGTTCTCTTCTGTATTACTTTCTTTGCAAATACTCCAAGGACTGTGAATAAAAAAAAAAAGATCAGTCTACTGTTAACATATAGAGAATAAATTATTTCTTGTATATTGACAGTTGTGAAAATGGAGATAAACACAATAGTGCAGAACGCATGAATTCTTCTTCTAGACAAATAACCCAGGTAAGTAATTCTAATGGAGAGAATCTAAAAAAGGATTTAAATATGCACAGAGCCTTTTTAAAATGGGCATGACACTGAATACAAAAGTGCCTAAAATCCTGACAGGATATTAAACTGAGTATGCAACATGAATGTGTTGATACTCTTCAATCTAAAAGCTGATGTTATCATAGTGCTCTGTTTGTTGGCATAATTTGACGTTGCTCTCTCCCAGTATGAGTAGAGAGAATTTATAAAAACACAACATTAGTTACGTTAATCATTCTAGTTATTCCGCTGCCTAATACCAGTGGTGTGACACAATAGGCATCTTGTCATTCTCTTTCTGAAACGCAATCTAGGAAGGACTAATTTTACACAGATAGCTCTGGAAAATTTGCACACTGAAGATGTTGTTCCCATGTTCAAGTGGGGGCATTCAAATTGCCCTGCCCTCTGAAGGAAACAACAGTCGTTCTAGAATATGAACTGAAGATGGTGCAAAAGGCAAATTAACCCCCTGTGTTGTTTTGAGTTTGCAGGGGGTGGATGAGGGATGCTATTTACCATTTTGTTTCTGACCTCTTATCGAATACCCTTTCCTGTTTTGCATGCTTGGGAAAAATAAAAAATAACGTAATAGTGCATGCTATTATTAGACACAAATTCAACATTCATTAAACTTTTATTGACAGACAGAGCTAACTGCTAACAGCTAAATGTCACACCAGATCTGGCTAATGTCCTACCATCAGTCTTCATCAGTGCACTGAAGTTACTAGAAGTCAGTCATGAAAAAACAGTAGCCGAATGTGAGTTTTAGCTTTGCTCAGCTGAACATAAAGTAGTCTTCATACTGTTAATACCCAGTGATTATGACTTGAGTTATTCATGAAAAAAGCCAGTGTTAGTCCTTTTGCCTCCTCTTTCTCAAATGTGGGAAAAAGAGCTAAAATACTTACTCTGCTGGTTTCCAGCTCGCAGCTCCAACACTCGCAAAGTGAGGTAATGAGGTAGGGTGAGACGGGCTCGGCTAGGAATAGCCCTGTCTTTAGCTCTGATGAGTGGTCCGTGGAGTTTGCATTCTCCTATAAGGCTTTTACCGCAGTCCTCACACCCTGCAAATCCAGAAAAGGTAACCTGTTAATAAAAATGACATACTGCTTTCCAATTTAGCCTTTTCTAATTCTGTCAGCTTGGGAACACATCTGGAATTACCAATGCTTTTCTTCACACCACTGTTCTACCTTAGGCAGTGAAAAGACCATCTGCAATCCAAAACTGAGGTAGGAAGCTTTGAAATAACACTTCCAGTTTGTGCATTCTCTTCTGTGCAAATTGGTGTGTCCTGACCTTCAAAGATTTATACACATCTATTTGGAAGTGTCATAAGCCATGCTTTTGAAGACTAGAATGGCAGCAAAGCAGGAGCTTGCAGCACACACACCTATAAATCGAGGTGCATACATTTATATGGAAATAAGCAGGGTAAAGTTGCAAGTAATAATAATAACCAACGTAATTTGCAGAGATCCAAGGAGTCCAAGAAAGATCACTGTGACTTTCTGAGTCTTCACATACCATTCTCAATAGAAGACAACCACCTCATTGTACCATGAAAAATGAGTACGATGAGTCTTACAGTGACAAGTCAGTTGACAATCACACAAGGGCAGCCTTCTCATAGACTATGCTGCCTGTGGAAGTAAGCAGATGGGGCACAACGCGTCTCCCAGTCATTGGTTCACAATAATGACATCTGCAGGCTGAACACACAACTATCCAGAGAAGTCATTAATGAGAAATACATGCCTGCAAACTGACTTTCCCCCAGCACAGTGAGATATTTTTGGTTCAGTGTAGCTCAAAGTGGTTGCCAGGGAAACTCATACAGAGCAGCAACACAACTGAGCAATGAGACTCTCCAGCAGAAGGTCATCCTGGCACTGGTGTCACATAGGGCGATGGGAAAAAGGGGACTTCTTGCACAAAACCTTTTTATAGACAGTAGAAACCAAAACAGAGAGCCAACAACACTTCACGACTGAATTAAAAGGAACAGCTGATATTGGTCATCCATGACTACCTCATTTTGCTTTACTTCTGAAAACTCTGCTAAGTCTATTCAGTAAGCGACAATAAAGAGCAAAGGAGGGGAGCCAGAACAGTCCAAGAGAGTCCAAGGGAGCCATGGTACGCTAGCACAGACTGCAGCAGGAGAGGTGAGGCTTCACCTCAGACAGGGGCTTGTAGCTAAAGGGAGGTCAAGAGAAGTATAAGGGCTCATGCAATACTGCCTAGAGAGACACTGGAGATGGTTTTCGAGAAAGGACAGTAGCACCACAAATGCCATATTCAGGGTAGCTCAAAAAGGCTTTAGTTTGTAAACACAAGTAGGCACTTGGCTAAATTACATGCCTCAAGAGCCTATTCCAAAATCTCCCCAAATAAGTCTCAAGTGTTCCTACTGAGTGCTTTGGGCTCTCCATCAACTCTAAATGAGGAGTCTGGTCGGTCTGCAGGCACTGCAACAGTCCATAGTTTTCAATTTGGGAACCATGTAATAGTTTTCTTTTGCCATGGCTCCCAGACTGCACACCTACACTATGAACAGCTGAAATACATGGTTTTTTGCTAGTACTACAGATAAAGAATATAGCACTCTACAGACATCACTTAAGATGCACAAAAAATAAACGGTACAGCTGCAAGGCAGATTTTTTTTGTTACACACTGGTTTATGTACCTGAAAGTCCTTTACAGTGAGCTGCAAGAAAAAACAAACTTTCTTGGTGATCTAACTTAACTGACTTCCAAATAAATTCCCATCAATCTATGTCTTCTGAGGGCAACAAAATTATGATGGCTTCCTGAGCTTACCTAGAATAATAGCGACTTTGTCTCAAGTCAAACAGCTCCTGCTTGGAGAGTTGTTGTATGCAAACTGCTGAAAAACATTACCAAAAGTAAAATGGAGACAAAGAACCGCTGTTCGAGAGAGGATGTATCTAATCAGAAAGTACACGACCTTATCAATCCGTGCCATGCCTCTGTGATTCATCACTACTGAGCTCCTGAGCAAACCTTGCAGCCGCCCTGGGGTGGGAAGCTCACTGAAAGGCTGGAAAGGGAAAGCAGGGAAAAAGGATCTCCCTTGAACTGGCCTCCAAATTAGGCACCAGCTAACCCACCTTGTACCTTCGGAGCCAAGATGTAAGGTCTGAAATGATTCCTGCGGTTTAGGTGCTTGGGA
>WTXV02002758.1:25560-42243 GCA_009823435.2 Nymphicus hollandicus
TCTCCCCCAGCAGCTAGTCCTGGTGCAAGGCTGTGGCTCCTTGCCTGTGACACCTTCTTGCTTTAGGTCTTCACTAGTACTGTCCAAACTACCTTGTTTCCATTCTGCAGAGAGCAAAACTAAAATCTCCCTGTCCACAGAAATACAGACACCCATCAAGAGAGTCATACTCAAACTGCTCATAAGCATCCTGTGGATTCTGGGCCACATGTTGCACCTCCTCATCTACAACTCCCACTGCACGTTTTACCTCCCACAGCAGAAGTAGCTTTAACTGGTCCTCATGCGCTTTTTTTGTGAGGATTTTGGCAGACCAGTTGATTTATTTAGTGGATACCTTAATGCTACTGCTGTGATTTAACAGACACCAGAATCTTCCACCTTTGTACTAGCAGAAAAACCCCCAAGCACATATGTCTTGCTAAATGTATGTATTTATAAATACACACGCACACAGCCATACACACCATATCAAGTGCATTAATACAGCCGACAATTTTATTCATGACAGGTCAACACCACGGTTTCAATTCTGATAAACAAAGTGCAGCAATTGCAATGACTAACACTTCGTATTAATTGAAATATTTCCAACCCTTGCAATATTCCCTTAAAAGGGAACCTTAGACTGGGTCTCTTTTTCACTGAACTTCTTTGTTACTGGCTACCAAGTCCAGATGTCATGTGCAGGAGACTGGTGGAAGGTTCAGTGACAAAGCCACCTCTCCTTAGCTACGTGCTCTTCCACCTGGGACACAACTTCCAACATGGACGTTCAGGAACTTTCCCAGCAAAGATGCTAGTGGCTGGGATATATTTCCAGCTGCTTACTGGTAGAAAAAAAACAGGCAGGTAGACAAGCTTTGGAGAATGAAATATTAGTTTACTCTCAGCTATGGCAATGAGGAAGCCTGGCACAACAAGAACGAAGAGATGCTGTACTCATCCCGTGGCTGAAGGACGTGAGGTACTTAGAGGCAGTTACAACTAAATTAAGCAAGCTACAGCTACTGGGAATAAAAGTCCAGTGTAAAAACCATGGGACTTACTTCTGCAGGAAGAAGTCCATATACTCAGCTCTATTGATGTGTGAGTAGCCATATTATGAAAGAAGTAAGTCTGTGTGGAGAAGTGAATATTATGGAACTTAGGACTGGTGAGGGCTGAGACTTTGGAGGGCCAATCCTGAAAGAACACTCCAATCCGTATTACATTCAGTGGAAACTAAGTCTGAATAAAACAGGAAAATCAGTTAGCTTTCTCAGTGAACCATCCAAACCTCCTACTGGTATTCCAGTTCACCCAAGTGAACAAAAAAAAAAAAAAAAGGTTTCTGGTGTGATTTTTTTTGACTAATGAAACCTAAAGCACATATTTAAAATACCGACATGTAGGAGTCTTCTTTGAAAAGCATTGATTTTTTTTTAAAATAAGGGGTCATTAACAGCTTAGCAGAACAGCTTTTGTTCTTAATATGCATCACCTTCATAACAGAGGACACAGCCAACAACTTCTGTTATTGCTTTCCTGATTTCCAACACGAAAAGGATGCTTAATTCCCAGCTTCTCTGGGAACAAAATGGGTAGGAGACTCTCATCCTAACCTTTACAATCCTGTTAAATTATTCTCCTCTTTTAGGGCATAAAGTGATTTCTTTTTTAAAATCAAAACCATAGACATTAGAAATCTCTGCTGTTAAACAGACGCAAAAGTTTGTCTTTGTGAAAAACATACTCACACATGCAAATTTCATCTGTGTTTCCATTTACTTGTTCTCTTTTTCCTGTGATCTAACATATACTTTTTTCCACTCTAAAGACTTTAAATGGGAACTGTAAGACAATTATCTAATGTCTTGAGATATTGTACAAAAGAAATTATGTCCACCTGAGCTTTTTTAACAGACTGATTAAGAAAGGGTAATAAAACTGGCAGCAACAAATTAGGCAGCAGTATAGTGCATTTCCCTTACAATAACTATTCTTCTCAGGTGTAAGGACAGCCTTGAGTCTAACTCTCTAAAACAGAGAATGACAAAATACGTGATTATAGACTATTATTGGAGAATTACATCTGAAAGTTAGAAAAATTCGTGGGTTTAAAAAAAATGCAGCTCTTTTCTGCAGATTAATAAACAGATTATAATGTATGTCCATAAAGCCCTATTTATATTCCTAATGAGAATCTCAGTTTGAGATTAAGTAAAATCCAAAGACACTTCTATGTTTCTGATTAATTTGCAGTTTCTTTAAACTGTTTCCAAAAGTCACAAAAATAAAATCAACAGTGGTCTCTGTCACTAGAATCTAAGAAGCAACCTTGCAAAGCAAAATTGCAAAGAATTTCTTCCCATTTTCATACTTCCCTAGCTCGAAGAATGAGATCAACAGATGGTAAAGTCATCACCTTGGGAGAAATGTACCATTCCTCAGATATATATTTGTATAACCCTGGTCACTTAATATGCATATTTACTTAGAGCTGTGTATGATCACACATCCCACTTTGGTATATCTTACTCTATTGGTTGGAAATCAATTATAATATTCTCCTCCCACTTCAACAATGCCAATAGGTCACAATGATATTCATGTTTTATAAAGATCCTTCATGTTAGAAAAGGCAAAGGGAAAACTGTCTTGCCAAAACACCCCCATGTACTTCCTTCCACATGAGTTAAATATAACACACTCTGCCCTGCCTTATCGCCCAAGTAAGGGAGAACAAATGCCACCTTGTGTGTCACCCATGAATCATCTACTTTCTTCTCCATTATACTAACTAAGAACACTCTGATCAACTGAGTTTTCCACAACCGCAATTCTTTTCTATTTATGCCATTTCGACTACCCAATAGCCCTCACCGGTCAACATTTTCATGAGGCATCTAGATTAATGCTCTAATGACCTACAAATGTATCTCCTTTCCAACTTAATGTTAACTATAAATTAGCTTTCAATTTTAGCAGCTTCCAATGTCTGTCATGTATAAATACACTTAAGTGAGGTAAAAACCTACTCCTAACACATTTGGATAACAATAATTGCAAAGGAGACCACAAACATCAATAACAGCCTGCTTGAGTTCAGTGTTTTTACATCTTTGTCAAAACCATAAATGCATTTGGTTTTTTTGCTTTTCCCTCTGAACGTCTTGGAAACTTGAAGGCAGAAGGCACAAGCAAAAATGCTGACTCTCTACAGTTAAGCAATGTATTTTCATTTTCAGAATCACAAAATATTCTGAAGAAAGCATGTTTGCATATAGAGCCCAAATACTTCCAAGAAAAACAGATAAGCTATCTGCTGCAGAGAAGCACAAAATGAGACAAAACTAGTACGACTACCGGCTCAAAGTCACTCAAAGAAAAAATGCCAGACTAAGGAACACAAACTACTCTGATAAAACATGAAACTTCCCAAGCCCTTGCCCTGAAATTAGGAGACTACTTAGGAGTTTTCAAACAACTGTATACACTCACAGACACTTTTAATCAGGTTTGCAACACAAGCTTAACAATTCCTGCTGCCATCTAAGAATAAGGCAGCACAACCGAAATTATTCTGTTCAGAGCTTGCCCTTAAACTGACAAAGGAAGGAATGACATTACTTAACTTTTTTCCTGCAGTCATAAGTGGACCACACCTGAAAATAGTAGCTGCGTGAGCTCAGAAATATTCTTCTTCAGTCACCACAGAAACTAATATAGAAACTCTGGTGATTTGTTCTCCTGTTTTCAGTAGAAAATTTACATATGAATTACACACCAAATTCCTTTGGTCTGATAAACTGTTCTGGACTCGCACGCAGAAAACACTGCTTCTTCATTATCATCCTCCTCTTGCTATTCTTTGCTGTCTTTACAAAAAGCTGTACATCTAAAACCAGCAAGTATAATGGCAAGTCTATCTCTTGCCTTGAATCTATGTATGGAAACAGAGATTTGGAAATACATACTTACATTTCAAGGGATTTTAGATTCCCTGATTTTCTGCCAGACAGGCCCGCTTGTTAGTCACTGCCTTGTGTGTAAGCCCTAACACAGCAATTTGTATCAGTCAAGAAATCATCTGATGCAATTTGGCTGATGTTCAGGACCTTACTGCAAGACCCAAATACCAAATTATTAATTTTTAGATTCATTAATCACCATTAGATAAAGTACTAATCAACACAGACTGAGCCTGGAAACAGCACAAGGGTCACTTAGGTGTTTCCCATGACAGAATACAATTCAAACATTGGTTTTGCACTTGAGAACAGAAATGCAAACATTTCACAATCGCGCTACGTATGGGAAATCAAAACAATCCTTACCTTATTCAAAATGGCATTTTCAGTAAAAAGTCAGGCTATGCTAGTGCAAGGTGGCAGGAGCCGTGCCATCCTCCTTCGGCAGCCTTTTCCAAATGCCCCTGTGTTCAACTAAGTCTAACTTCACTCTGTTTTGTTTCCCCAGGAGGACCCATTCAGCACCATGTGCTCCTTTTCAGCTGTCAATAAACAGAAGCCGTGAATTCCCCAGCGCTTCACAAAGCTAGTTAGGCATAGCCATTCATTTCTTCAGGAAAACAGGGCATTGATTTCAGCAAATTCCCAGGGAGCAGCTACTACAAAGAGATCAAAGACCCACCTCCTTTCCTCCATGGCTTTGGCTGGCCAGGCCAAGAGGAGCAGCAACAGGTTTCCTGAAGAGTGGGCTCAAACCCCACCGACCACCGCGTGGTCCATTCACGCCCGTCGCCTTCCTACATTCCCGGGACAGCCCCCGGCACTAACCGTGACAAACCCCTACATTCAGGCAGCATAATATACTGCACACTAGTTCATCCAAGGATAAAAAGAAAAACAAGCTCCAAGGGAAGTCCGCTGCTTCCCCGACCAGCCGAGCCTCAGTAGCTGCCAGATATTTTATAAACTTCTCTCTCTTTTTACTTAGCTTCTCCATCTAAAACAGAGGAACAGTCACTACCTCAAATTCATCATGCAGAAACTTCACCGGGGTGTTGGCTTTTTCATTTTATTTTATTTCCACAGGCTTGAAGACTTAGATGCTGGTGTTTAAGGCCTAGCTGCAGCAGCCCTTGTATTGTGCAGCCATGACATTTTCTTTGTGCAATTTGCCCCAGACTGCAGTGGGTTTTTTTGCTAGGAATCTAAAAGGTTTTGTTCTGGTTTGATTAGATTTTTTTCTTTTTAATTATACATCTAGTCTTCATTAATGTGACCCGGAACAAGATTTTTAATCCTAGAATTTGACCTTGTATTGAACCAAGCATTAGTGAAAGATGACGCTGTGGTCAGGCTTAGGGACCGTGTGGTTAGGCTACATGTCTACTTCTAAATTGTAAGAGCCAGAGACTTTTCCCTGGTGCTGAGACCATTTGGCACCACCTCCATGTGTCTAAACACTCCTCATCTTCTTCCCTTTTCCCCCACAAACAGTGTGGTTACATTCAAACTCTTTACCTGGAACAGAGTCTAGTAGATGTTATCCCCAAAACACACCCTGGTGTTGCTTGTTAGCATAGGCCAGTTCTGAGCTCATGGGCTCAGTACTGTTTATTTATACTGTACTATTTATTTATATAAAAACAGACATAAAGATCTAGAATCACTTCACATGTGTACAGATTTGCCGTGTTATTCTTTAGTGTTCTCCCACCAGTTGGAACCTGGAAGATTCCGTCAGCACTGCTACTGCCTCGATGCTATTCGTACATCTCCAAGTGAGAAGACAAATGTCTGCCCCTCTAGTATGACTGAATATCCCAGGACCTGTCACAGCACAAGCAGTACAATACTGAGATGACCAAGGACAAGTGGTAGGAATGACTGATCACTGCACAGAAGATAGCTGAGGACACAAGGAAACACAGAACTGCAAAATTATCTCTGCTACAAGAGACCTGTGGAGATCAACTAGACCGGCGTCTCATTGAGAGCTGGCCCTTAGATTAGTGTTACCCAGGGCCCTGCCAAGCCATCTCTCGAATATTTCCAGAGTGTGAAATTCCACCGCTTCCCTGGGCAGCCTATTCTAATGTTTATTCAATCCCACAGTGAAAATGCCCCTTACAGCCAGGAGCATCTCCCCTGAAGCAACCTGTGGACGTCACCTCTTGTCCTGTGACGGTGCATGCTTGGAGAAAGTGCTTCGACCCCCTTCTCCATAAGTACTATTTCTGTAGGGGAAGACCCCTTAAACCTCCTATTCCCCAGGCTGAACACACCAATCTCCTTCAACCTCTACTCAGGTGACAACTTCTCTAATCCACTGGTCATTAGGAAAATGAGAGAGGTGCTGAGGCTGAGCTGAGGAGAGAAAAATGGAACTGCCAGGGCATAAGATAGCTTAAACAGTAAACCAGCTTACACATCTGAGTAGAGTTTAGGAGTCTTAAATGATTTTGACCATGACTACTGTGTAGTCACCCTGCCCTCCCTCCTTTCTTTAACGTTTCACTCTTGATAGCAGTTTTGCCTGTTGTATATGATACAGTCAGGTATATTACAATCCTCATTTTAGAGTTCTTCCTGCATCTAAATGGTACTCAAGCATGCCCCAAAGTTGCCAGGTAGCAGATAAAGCTCAAAAAATTGCACTTCTGCAAATAACTTGATCTTGAAAATTTTACCTTCGCAGACAGCTGCTATCTACCAGCAAGCCACTGATGTTTTTATATTTATTAAATGATTACAGTCATTGAGCCAAAAAAAATGTTTTCTTTGTTCCTCTGAGGAAATACTGGAGATTGATAAAGTGAGTTTCTGAAATTCCCCTCTTTTATACTGCAGTGTGCATGCTGGGCAGCTCTCAGAGGCCATGATAAAAAATGGCAGCTGAGGCACTGGAGGGCCTCCAAAAGAAAGCGTGTAGATCAGATCAATAAGCATAGAAAATGTGCTTAATGCTGCAGATAGCTCAGGCTGGAGCAAGAGAGTGCAAGTACTGGGGAGACCTGAGCAATGGTGTTTTGTGGTAGTTACGACAGCAAAGTATAAGGATATGCCACTTGTATATTCTTTGTTGTTGATAAAGAAGGATAAATAATAGCGATGAGGCGTGAGATTTGGATGTGACTTGGATAAAGATGCATTGGAAACATAAGAGTTAAATTCATAAAGTGATTAAAAAAACCCAAGCACATCACGCAGTAGTAATCTGGGATGGTATTTGTGCCAAAGAGAGATAAAACATTTTAGATAGAAATGTAATTTTAAGTCTCAATGAACAAGTCTGTTCTTATACATAGGCCAGATTTTTACAATTTTACTCATATTAAGTCATGCTATACTCCAAGAATAATCCCGTTGATTATAATGGTAATATTGTTCCACAGATGTCTCAGAAAAAACACAGACTTTAAGATAAAAGACATCAATCATAAGCACATCTGGGAATCTGATAAAAACATATGGTACAAAAAAATCACTGTGGGATGTTGGAAATGTACTTACATAGCAGGTCTGTGGACATGTTTACAGATCAGGCAAAGGAAACCTACATAAAATAAATGAAAAAAGAAAGATCAGTTTTCTGAACTAGCACTATTCATGCTTAAACCTCCTGCTAGTTATCATATAGTTATCATATGCTAGTTTCTTAGTTCTTTAGGAAATGAGGGGAACATATCTAGGGAAATCTAAGAAAGAAGAATTTCTGTTTGTAGAGGGAAAGAGTAAATCCATCTATTTTTACTATTTCTAATGATTCCATTTAATTTCACAAACAATGCGAACTGGCAATTTTAATGAATGCATTTTAATTAAGAGCAGTTCACTGTATCCCACATCTGCATTAACATTTATTATTAAAACAGAATTTTCAGGTGACATCTATTTTACCCCACTGCATGCCATTCTGTGTTTATGCCTGCTATTTCTGGTATTCAACTTAAGAGTCCTCACCCTTGCAAAGTCAAAGGGAATATTAACTAGATGTAGGACAAGACATTTTATTTGCTGTCTTGAAAAGACTTGTGATGACTTCTAGCTTTCTGCTGAACTCTGTCCATCTTGTTGCCTTCCCATTCATCTGCTGTTTTTTAACTGAAATTTTACTATAAGCACATGGTAGCAGAGTAAGTTTCCTGTAGCTGTTTGAGCAGCCTCCAACACAGCGGGATCCTTATGTGTGGTGATAAGGCTACTTGGAGAGAGAACTAATAAGGCACATAATAATAAGGGGGCATGCAAATAACAGTACAAATCACACCAGCTTGTCATTTTGTTGTGTTTTGTACAAATCTTGAAAATTTTGGGCTGCGTTTGAAGGTGTATACATATGATATAGGGTGAATTGTATGAAGTTCAACAAGGCTTAGCGCCAGGTGCTGCATTTGGGCCACAACAACCCCATGCAACGCTACAGGCTTGGGGAAGAGTGGCTGGAAAGCTGCCCATGGAAAAGGACCTAGGGGTGCCGATGACAACCACTGAACACGAGCCAGCTTATGCCCAGGCAGCCAAGAAGGCCAACAGCATCCTGGCCTGTATCAGCAATAGTGTGGCCAGCAGGGCCAGGGCAGTGATCATCCCCTGTACTCAGCACTAGCGAGGCCGCACCTCGAATACTGTGTTCAGTTCTGGGCCCCTCACTGCAGCACACTGAGGTGTGTGAGAGACTGAACTGAAATCAGACTCCACCATCCACTGTCTCAGTGGGGTGGGGGGAGGAACGGACACAGAATCTGTGACTCTGGCAGGTTGTCCTTAAGCAGGATGAGGAAGCTGAGATCCAACTATCTGCTGAAATCTAAAAGCACACTGTAGTGCCATTTTCAAGTTTGAGAAGACCAAGATAAAACTTCTAGTGATCCATCGTAAGCACCTCCTAGGTTGCCATTTTAGCTTGAGTTTGTCCCTGCATACAAAAGCAGCCATGCTGAGCATTTACTCAACAAAGATGTACATACAGATCATCATTTCTGGGCAACATAACAAGCAGGCTGATTACATTAGCAAGTTAACGATTTATAATCTTCCATATCCTCATTTAAGTACTCACAGACCCAATTTCAAACCAAGACATCAGACTTTGTCTTACCATGTGTCTCATCACAACATAATCAAAACCCCAAGGATTTAAATTGTCAATCCTAGCATAAAAGATAGTATGTAAAGAGAATACATGTTACAGATGCTCTGCACTCTGGAATTTGGAAGAGTACTGATGTCAAAATATAAAGAGCTGCCTGATCTTTTCTTCCCACATGTTTAAAAATGTCTTTCAAGCCTATGCTGCCTTCACCAAACAGAATACAAGTACAGGCTTTGCATTTCAAAGAGTGATTTGCAGTGGTGGGTGGTGAGGGGTAGTTGACAGGTATACTGTGGACTTCATCACAGAAAATTCTTGTTTTCAACAGAAAACCATAAAGATTCCTCCCACCTTTGGGCTGCACACATTCTCTAACATCAGAGGGATAAAACTGACTGGAAGCATTTCATCAGAGACCCCTTGCCTTCAGTAGGGAAGACACTACAAAGAAAGATGTGTCAATTACCTATGCACAAGCATCCTGTGTCTTTTGAGGTGCCCTAGCACATTTGAAGCACTCACATGAGGTTGACAGCTGTAATATTGGTTATACAGGAAAAAGAGTCCCTCCTGTACTAGGAGCTAGAAGCCAGGCAGGGCTACCCAGGGCAACTCAACACTCAACACTTTTGTTTCAGCAAATTAATCAAGTCCCACAGTACGGCAATTTGTCTGCTCTTACAAGCATAGAACAGGCAGGCTGCTGGTACATCACCTTTGTCTGAGATCAAGAGGACTGAAGATGAGGCACAAAACACAAGTGCCAGCACACCAACTTCTCTTCTGTAACTTCCATCCTCGGCCAAAACAGCTGCCTCCAGTGAACATAGAGCTTATAAATTGGCTTTTTTCTCTGACTTGGACTGTGTGTAGATGTGAGAAAGCAGTAAAGGGGCCCACATGCTAAAAGGACACCAGTGAGTCCTCTTTCTGGGTGAAAATAGCCATAATGAGAGCATGCTTTCTAAGCAGCAAGTGTCTTAGCCTGATTTCCATCAGCCAGAAAATTCTTCCCGCAAAAAACTACTCTGCAGTTTCACTCCATTCTGCTGAGAGTGAGGCACTTGTCTGTGGTGTTAATTTCTAAGAATTTAGGCCTTGCAGAGGGAACTGGACTTTAATGGCATCTATACATGACTGTACACATGCCAACCTTTGTTATCCCCAGACACAGCAGGCTACACATTGTCACTGTCAAAGATTTCATCCCTCCACTGAATTACTAGGCAAAATTATATAATCGTGCTGGCGCTCGATCTGCAGGGCAATTACCTGGTAAACCACTACAACACAAGCTCTCCCCTTCCATATTGTCTGAGTCAGCAGTATACCTTCATCCTCACACATATGGTCTGCAGCAGTTTCCTGTCATGAGAAGGTCCAGCCTCAGGCCATCCTCTCTCTGTCCCCCACACATCTGCCACCCAGCCATGCTCCAGTGACACTGTGGTCAATAAACACCCCAGTTAAGGTTTGGCTGAATTGTTCTGTCATGTCATGTTGGTGGTAGAAGAGACAGCATGAAGAAGAAAGAGCACATGTACTAGCTGGGGAAGAAGACCATTCCTCTTGACATAGACTGTGACAGTTCAGAATGACATCAGAGGGACTCAGATGAAGAGCAGCATGTTCCAGAGCAACACAAAAACCTATGAGAACCCTCCACTGCAATAAAAAGACTAATCAGAAGCATAAGGACGTTATCCATTCATTTATCACTCAGAAACAGCTATAAGAAACACAGCAGAAAAGTGCACAGGTTGGCTTTCCTCCTATACCTTTTGTCCACATTGACAGGGCTGCCTCCTCCTGTGATCTGGAGCCAGGAAGAATAGGACTGTGACATTGCCATCTACTTGCTGCCCCTCACAGTATTAAAGGCATTTACCAGTACAGGTAGGTCACCTTGTACAGACCTTTACTCCTAACAGTCCTCCTAGGATGTGGTCAAAGATACAAAACTGTTGTAGAAGATTTGCCCCACAGAATGAGGGCACTAAGAAAAGAATGAACATAAATCACCAAAGTTTTTCTCCACAGGCCTCTGAGGAAGCAGCATGAGCAGCAGCAACCCTATAATGCCCAAGTCCAGCCCCTGGGGAGGACACGGAAACTACAGACTAAGAGGGAACACCTCTGTGAGTGCATCCCAGTCACTGCAACACAAGCCACTTGCAGAACAACAGAGCAGCACGTACACCAACATAAGCAACTGCTCTTCTGTTAGTAGCCAGTCAGGATGTTATCTCTGACAGGGTGGGGATAAGCACATCAAGGTGTGTTTGCAGAGGCAAAGGAGTGTAGGCAGAACTATGTGGTCCCTCATAAGCTGTGCCGGTTTTGCCCTGTAGTTGCCCTCAACATGGACCAAGAACTGCCTGTCCTCCTTGCTGCAGAAAACTACCACCATAAATCTCTCTCCTACTTCAAGGTCAGCCCTCTGGTGCATGAGGGCACCTCTTGCACTGTGTATTGCCCCCCAGCCAAGGGGGCTCCAACACATGCAGAGTTATGGCAGCCACTTATGCTGTGCTGACCAGGCATAGTGCCTGGTGGTTTCTGAACACATCAGTCGCTTCTCAATCTAAACTTAGGTGTTTGGCCAGTGGCTGTGCTGGCCTCAGTTTAACAGTCCCATTGGCCAATCTTCTGTGGTTTTGCTCCTTGTAAACCACACTGATGTACCACATTGACCTTTACATGAAGTGTTGCAGGTATATTGGACAAATTTGTTGTACTGCCACTCAACCAAAAGAAGTTGTTTGTGGCTGCTCTTAAATACCATCCTTTCTCATCAATGAATGGGCAGAAGAGGACAAGGCGCAGAGTGGGGAATGTTTCCCATACATGAAAATTGCAGCCCTGAAAACACAAGGCAAAGCATTATGAGGTTCTTTACAGGCTTTCAGGTATCAGGAAATTAGCTTATGCATTTAGGTTGAAAAGGACTTGATGGGTTAAGTATAACAGATGGTTAACAGACTACAGATAGCAAAGCAGTGATTACGAGTACACTGGATAATGAAAAATTTAATGCCTTGTGGTGGTGAAAAGTGGTTATGTGCTGGTTAGACAAAGCGAGGATAGGTTCTGCACTGCCTATCAAGAAGGACATGTTGCAGAGTACATGTGTGTAGGAGCCAGGATTTTAGGTTTTGTGTTTCTCAGTTGTTCCACCACTGCCACAAATTCACAGACTATGCCTTTTGTATTTCAGAAGTGACTGTGGTGGGAAAACTTTGGGCATGTAGGACTTGGGATAGGTACACGTTATGGTGATGAGATTGCCCTGGGGTGGGAAAGGCAATGCCTGTTACCCCGTCTGTTCTGATGCAGAGGACATGGGGGTAATGAAATCAGACAGTTTCCAGGTATGGTCCATAACGAGGACCTACATGAGGATCGGGGTCACTGCTGTGCCAGGGGAAAGGTGACTCCCACAAGGAAATGCATAGCAAGGAAATCAGAGCAAATGGGGCTTCTGGGCCTGTTCATGATGCACATGAGGCACCCAGGATGGATGCCAACAACAGCCTTCATAGCTACCTTGTTTACCAGTGGTTTGCATTGAGAGGCAGCAAGAGGGGCAGCAAAGGCTCAACTTTCTATTCTTGCTGTATCTGGAAAATACTATGATGACACCTGGCTAAAGTTTCTGAACGCAGTTCCCACCCAAAGTCCTGTATCCACTGCAGGTCACTGCAGATTTCTAGTAGAATAACAGTTTTAGCAGTCAGCACTTGCTTCACTGGCCCTAAAGCTGATCTTTACCAGAGATGACAAACTTCATGTCAGAGGAGGTCAGGAAACTGTTCTGTGAGAGACCTTTGCAACATCTGCAATATAAGACTACGACTAGCTGTTCAAGACAGCCATCCTGCATTAACACCACAGCATTCTCTCTTGTGCTCCTGTGACAGAGCATTTTCACTGACCTGACTCTCTTCCAGAGAAGTATGTTACCCTTCCCTGGCATTTATACCCCAGAAAGTCATGGGAAAAGCAGGCACTGATGTGGCATAAGTGGCAGCACCGGGAAAAAACTTTCCTACTGCCACACTAACACTGTGGGTGATAACCTTATGCTTACATCATGATGCCATCTGGATCTGACAAGAGAATATGCTGTCTGCAAAAGAGACCTATGCCATACAAAGACCTGGATCATAGCTTCTACATTATGTATCCACTGTGAGTGGAAACACAACTGTTCTGCACCAGCCAGCATCTGCCCCTCTCCAACCTCTCAGAGGTTATTAAAGAATTCCTTACACTGCTTTCCTCGCAAAAACAATGTCAAAACCCAATGACAACTGTTAGCACAGACATACTCTTTCCAATCATCTGACATAATATGGTCCAGTCAGTTTCACGCTGCATGCCAAAGAGACACATCAGTTACCCAGTTATCGGAAGATTCTTCTCCTAATGCTGTGAAGTCATCTGTCCACCTTACTTGTGCAGCTGACAAGGGGAAGCTGCTATACTTCAGATACTCAGGAAAACATCCAGAACAACCCATTTGTAGATTCACAAAAGCCCCACGTGGATGACACTGTTATCCAAGTACCTTTTATCACATTTTAAAGTAAAGGTAAAATGCAAGCAAAACCAATTTTTCAAGACACCCATGGTAAGTAATATGCTTGCAGATGTCTTTAAAATACACAAGCAAAGATGTGACAGGAAAACCACACTTAACCTACTTACACTAAGATTAGATCAGAAAGGACTCTCTTCACCTATTACAGAAATTGGTTTCTGGGGTTTAACTTTCAGTATACCTTATGCCTGAGGTTGCATCTATCAGAAGAAAACATACCTTCAGGAGACAACACATCTATCACATGGCATGACCATTCCACTAGTGTCCTTACTTGTTCTCTTTTAGCTTCTGCTAGTGCTCATGCTGGGCTAACTGCATTTCTGCTGACATAGTTTCTCTTCTCCTGAATTCATGAACAGGAAGGAAAACCATAATGATACAGAAATGATTCTATGATTAACAGAGTACAAACAGGGAAAAATGAACATACAGTGCCAAAATCTCCATTCAGGGAAACCTATGTAGATTTTATAAAGTTTGCGTTAGTTCCACATGTGCATCCACAATCAGGATTTGGTACATGCTAAGTACAAGTCATCAAACATGTCCAACATCAAAACTCCATGCATTTTCTATCTACCACATGTAGAATCCCTCACTGGAGAAAACATGAAATTATAAATCACTTTATCATTTACCACTGAAAATAGAATATACTTGTCGTTTTATGAAATTACATATTTTTTCTCAAACCATGGAATTAGTTTAGAACTATACAGCAGAATAACTGTTTTGCCGTCATAATGTTTTTCTTCATGTACAGGATTCTGCAGTTTTCCCTTAATTAAGCAGTACAACAACTTGAGCAGAACAATACAAACACTTGTGTCCCTGGCTCACTGATATTGCAGAAGTTCTTCAAATGCAAGTCTTATTAGTCAATGTGAAAGATAATGAAACTCCGAAGTTACGTATGCAACATCTCTTTTACGAAAGGCTATGCAGTTGTAAAAGAGCAGTGCATAGAACCATAAGGCAGACTGTGGGTGGATAGAAGTCATGCACTCAAGATTGTTTTCCGTAATGTGTTTACTAAGAATATTTTGTATACCTTCGTAATATTGTGTGCATATACACACACAAAAACATTATACAAATGTATAAACTAGTCCTGTCCGTGAAGGAAACTTTATAACTATATACACATCTCTACAGATTACACAAGCAACCAAGAGCACTGTCAGTTTCCAGTGACTTCAAGAGGTCAGGCAATAAGATATCATATTGATTTCAATGATTTTGGTATCAATTTGCTATCATTTTGTCAAAACAATTTTGAGTGTTAAATTTGAATACATAAAGAAGTTCTGCCTTACCATTCCCTGCATGTAACGATCAATATTCTAACCTGGTTACAACCACTTCAACATGTAGCATCATCAAATATGGTCCACATATGCACCTAACCTGTCCAAGTCTATTTTCAGTTTAAAGCAAAACCCCATTATTCATTAAAAGTAAATCTATTTTATATCCCATGTCCTGATAACAAAAGCACAAAGACCAACAAATCCCACTCCTTGTTTCGAAGCTAGTTTTTCTTGTTCTGAAATATGGCACTGTCTCTCATCATAATTTTCTTAGCCTTGTATCACTTGATCTACTTCAGTCAGAAGAAGACCCATAGCAGACAAGGCATCAAGTACAACTCTTTGCCCACATCAGTGCCCTGATAACAGCTGAGATGCCATTAAATAGTATTTTTAAAAAGAGATAGTAACAAAACAGAGACAAATGCCTAGGGAATGATACCAAATGCATCTCATGCCAGCCTGCCTTACTGAGGGCTGCTCTTGTTTGGCTTTGAAAAGCACTCAGCATTTGACTGCGATCCAACAAAGCATTTTTACATTTCCCATGTCTTTCCACCACTGACTTGCAGGGAACTATTTGTACACATGAAGGCAAACCTACACTTCATATTTTGCTGGGTCAGGACCAAGGCACCAATCATCTTTCTGGATCCTTGTTTTATTATGAGAATTATTTGAAATAAGCTAACAAAAAAAAAAAATTAAAAAAAAAAAAAAAAAAAGGTCTTGAAAGTGTGATTTTAAAAAGCCTCAAGACCCAGGAACATTCCTAAAATAATTTGCATTCCACAGCAGGAGGCAAAACCATTTCCATTTCAATGAGCCTGTGAAGAGGACTCTGGTCTTCTTGCAGCAACTCAGGGCTGAACCCCAGCACAAAACAAACACCAAACCCACTTGTACAAGGTCACGTGAAAAAGCACTTTTTCTGTTCTCCCTCAATACCTTGGCTAAACTCTTTTCATCACTCCATGCCTGCATCCCAAAACTCACTTCAGGAAGGGCACTGCCGTTCCTCTCTGCCGGACAGGCTGGTGGCAGGGAGATTTCCTTTCCCTTCCTTGCACCCTCCTCAGGCAGTGTTCCCCAAAGAGTCAACAAGTCTCCTGCGGCTTCAAAAAAGGTTTTACGAAAACCTTGGCTTGAACACTCTCTCCTTTCATAAGCTTGCTGCAAATAAAACGCATCAGCAGCCGCCAGCTTTCCAAAAGCAGTGAGCGAAACCCACAGCGGAGACAGACGGCCTGATGAGTTCCCACACGGTGCAACAGCTGCTCCTGAGAGCAGAGAGGGGGATATATATTTAGCCAGTACTTCAGCAATGTCAGTGAATTTCAGGAAATCATAAAAACAGACTTGTCATCTGGAAGCCAACACCTTACCTCACACATCTTGCTTAGCTTATGGTAATCTAAACTTCCCAACCTCAGATATCACAAGCTTTGCACATACCTACGTCATCCAGATGTGTCCTACAGCACTATTGCAATAACGTAATGCAGTGTGTAATGTTGCTGCTAGATTATGTAAACATTAATATTCAAATTATTTGGTCAAATTTCACTTTCAGAGCCTTACTCTAGCTCTTTAGCAACTTTAAATTTCAATGCTGTGAAATGACCACTTCATTCAGAAACTTGTAAAACTGAGAAAGTCCTACCTGCAAGACTATTTCAGGGTGAGAATATTGGTATTTTTACAGGTATTTTACATGCAACA
>WTXV02002758.1:42343-56664 GCA_009823435.2 Nymphicus hollandicus
AAACTGAGAAAGTCCTACCTGCAAGACTATTTCAGGGTGAGAATATTGGTATTTTTACAGGTATTTTACATGCAACATGTGATCTGAAGGGTGATTTCAACAGGTTTAGCAGCTGTGTCTCTTTAGGTGCTTCATAAAAGCTGGATGTCTCCATACATAAATGATGTATCAAAGCGTAATTAATGCTTTTCCATAATATGCCCCACTGTTTGGTAACAGCATCTTGGCTAGTAAACGTTTTCTCTCCTCTGTCCACTCCTAAAAGCCTCAGAAAATTGCTTGAGACATATGAAGGCAATGATAACACTAATACATCCTCAAAACCCAAACTAAAGCATAAGCAATGAGATTTTACTAGGAACTTAATACTTGAGGCAGAGAGACAACTGTACCCTATTTGTTCACTTGAACGCCACAAGCCTTGTACTGGGTAACAGCTGCCTGTCATATACCTCAATCTGTTTGCTGCAACCTGCACACTCAGATTTTCTGCCAACAGCAGCTGGATTTGCCACCAGCAAACTCAGCAGCAAAACCACTCACGTCCTTTCACTCCCGTTCACACATGGGAACGGGACTGGCTGGAGTGAAAAATGCAATCTATCACTTCATATGGCACAGATGAAAGGGGCAGTTATTAAAGCTAATTTACAAAAACAGAGCCATCACATTGAATCTTCAGGGACTAATTCTGTTGGAATTAAACTGTAACCTGAGGAGTGATTTCTTGCTGCTTTTTCTTAAAGGATATGTCATTTTCAGGGGTTATATTTTCATAGTAGTGCTTGGAATGCCTATAGGTGCACAACTCTAAAAATATCCAAATCCCCCAAATACTGCATATAGGCTTGATTAATGAAAGCTGCATATGTTGCCAAACATTACTTAGCTGTTCCCTGAATTGATTATGAAGCTATATGATGATTCCAAAAATATGAAAGTTGTGGCTCACAGGTTACTGTTGAATCTTCATCTATGTCTACATTTATTCAACACAATGAATCACCTTTCATATTCAGCACAGTAACCTGTTTCTCAGATAAAGGACAGAGAAAAAGTTGATCCCTGCTGTCAACTAAATGGCAGTTGATCCTCTTGCTGTCCCACATGGACAACTTTTAACACAATAGTTATAACTGGACTCCTGCCTTTCTGAGGTCTGGACTGGAAGCCTTCTCCGCAATTGTATGGTATACAAACACTCCTGGGATCCTGTGACATTTCTTGCATGTTACTCAGTTAAGACACCAAAAAACATGGCATTACATGCAGAGTGTTTGCGCTTGTTTAAAATTTTATCCCTCACAGTAATGCAGTTCCCACCTTTTCCCCAGCAAAACTGAAACTTGAATAAATTAAAGGAGAATGGCTCTTCTCTACACAAGCTTCTTTTTTCAGTGTAGGGTAATATGAAAGTAATTACGAAACCAGATAACAAAGCCAATGCTAAAGAGTCCTGTAGAGAACAGTAAAGGAAGAGTTCAGCCACACTGAATGAAAAAACACAGAATGAAAAAACCTACTTAAAAATAAGTGACCACTAACGCCCATTAAATTAAATTAGGAACTTAAAATCTGGTGCACCATGGATTAATGAATGCGAAGTGCAGGCAGATATAAAATATACTTTGTATTTCAGCGACCTGGCATTTTTATTACAGACACTTGTCTATATGCCATGTACGCTGTTTTTCAGAGACAGTCTTGGAATCTGTCTAGCCTCTTCAAGGGCTCTAGTAACAGAGGCAAAGACACAAATTCTTTATTTAAAAGTTATCTTGATATAGAAAACCTTGTTACGATAATGTAGAAAAAAATCTTGTGATCTCTAACCTTTTATTAAAAGTTCACCAGGAGGTCATTTGTCCTTATTCCTTTATCCAGTTCCATGACCCCTTCAACCTTGACATCTGAAACATCCATTCAGTGAGTTAATGAAAAATAACCCCAAACAACTCAGATGTTTGACATTTGTACCCCAAGTTACCAGAAGGTCATTTTAGTAATTTATAAAACCAACACGAACATATTCTGTCAGATGTTTATGCGGGATGTGAGGTCTGCAAGTAGAAGAACTTAAGGTTCTCTAGAAGTGTCCATTATACAATACTTAAATGGTTTCAGCCAACAAACTATGAAGTGTATTTTACTTGTTGCACCATGACATTCTAGTCTCCAACATCTACTACGACAATAAAGAAACCCAACAGATTTCTAATAAATGGTCGCTGATGATTTGCTAACCATGTTCACACTGGGAGAATCAGTATGGTTCAAGAGCCAGAGCTCTGCTGGGACAAACTGAAGGCAAAGGTCACATTCTCCTGTTTTAAGTTGTCCTGTAAGCTCCATGGATTCAATTTCTGAAGAACATCTTGTCAAAATAAATGAAATTAAAATCACAATTTAATGCAATTTAAGATTCTGGGACCCAAATATATTATTAGAAGCATGACAGCAACCACAGCACCTAAGTAGATGTGTGCTAAATTTTGCTACCAGTCTGGAATTTAATTTTCAAAATTATAACCTAGGGGTTTTTCTAAATTAGATGATAAATAATCAGTGCAAATCACTGACCATAAACACAATTCAGAGACTTACATAGTATAAAAAATTAGCGAAGTTCACAAGAAAAATGCAATGTTTTAAAGTAATAAATCCTTCTAATATTTTTACGGATTGGAAGTCATTAATTCTACATTGTCTTCAACTGTTTTGTGAACCGTTTTACTGATTTGGTGCAAAAATATTTAAAATGACCTTATTTGTATACTCTGGTTTCCATTAGTTTAATAAGCCTATACTAATTTTTGCAATGTCCTATTTTAAAATTAAAATACTGTTTTTATGAATGCTAATAAAAGTGGAATGAAAAACGAGCAATAAAGCGACAATTATTTTTAAAGGACTGAGACCAACAACTCATTCTCAACTAAGTCCTTTTGAGGACCTCTAACATCCCCTTATACACTCTTAGCTCAGTATTTCATCTTTGCCAGGGGTACAGAGACTGGGTGCTGCGACTGAAGTGTTCAGAGATTATGGCTTCAATGTAGACAAATCACTGGGAGCTATACGAATTACTTACAGGGGAAAAAAACACTTAGTCTTTTCTTTTAGAATAAGAAAGAGGGAAAACCAATTTACTCTCCCATTTATCCTTGTTTTGTCTTCTTCTTTGTCAATCTCTGTTTTGATCAGAGCAAACTCTCTTCCTTTTGTTCAACAAACGCTTGAAAACTAGGATACGTTTTTATTAAGCAAAAACCTCCACATACCATAGCAGATTCAGTGAAAAATCTGTATGGCAAATTCATGCATTAAAAAGGGAGATGATTCCATCTATCACTCACACTAAGAGTATTTTAGAGAGAAGAACAGCATGTAAATGTGCACAGGTCAAGTAAAGATGATTTCGAAGCGTGAAAATTATTCTTGTCAGTGGCAGCTGTTATGCGAGAAGTAATAAGGTCCAGAAGCCTTGCTGGGCACGACCAGTGATAAGAATATAATTACAATCCATCTGCAACCTCCAAAAGACCTAAAATGCCTTTGCAATCTTTTGTTTTAAGCAAAAGTAAAAATCCAAAGCAAGAGGTTTCCAAACCAGGACACTGCAAATGTCTTCACAGCAGTAAGAAACTTTCCACAAACAGCCCCCAACAAGTTTGCAGAAGGGAAAGCCAAGAATACTTTTCAGAATTACAGAATTTCAAGATCGCAGATTTTAGAGTAAACATGTGCTTGCTTTGTCTGCTTGTTTACTAGTTTTGTGGGGAAAGGAGTGTTAGGTTTGTAAAAACACGTGAGTTATGAACAAGTCAAAATATTTCTAGTAAACTTATTTTTGTCTGAGTACACTGAGTTAACCGAAACCAAATCATTTTGCAGAAAACGTACCAGTTTCACTGACTTTGCAATGAATCAGTGCTACAGGCTGTGTTGTACTTCACTGAAATTGTTGGTTTCATCCCCCTTCATTTGGGATATAACAGCTTCCCCCCCAGCTGTGGAAATCCTCACTTGACACGGTTTTTCTTATTTTCATTGCCACTACCACCGAGGACCAACCACTGAAAGATCTCATTCCAGTGCTTGGCACCATCAGAATGAAGGAGGACTGTCTGGCTGCCAGGTTTACAAAGAGCAAACGACGCACCCACTTGGGGATACCTCATGTGCTAATTTCTCTTCTGCCAAAAGAGGGAGGAGTAGATTTATCATAGCGCATTTGGATTCATTCTGGCCAGCAGTCCCCGTTTTCTTGGATGAGCCCTGACAATACAAAAAGGTAGCATTTCAACAGGTAAATAACTTGATTTCAGAAAGCAAATCACCTGCTGCTGTTTCACTGTGAGAGTCACTTGTTTAATTAAAATGGGTGACTGCTGAGATATCTAAGTACAGTTCAAGCAGAAAAGGATTATGTTACTTTTTCCTAGCTTGTCTTAAACACTTAAAAAGTGTTTAACGCCTTTACTTAGTGATGCAGGTGAGCAATGACTCTCACCAAGATACAAGAAAAATATCAGAAGCCAGAAAGCATCCTGAACCACATATGTAGAGGCTCTTTGCTGTCTTAAACATTAAAAAGGTTGCCTCTCTGCACAGAAAGCTGAGCTGGTTGCTAAGACAAAATGAAAATTGAATTAAAATAGAACTTCTTACGTTGACAAAACAAATATCTGGAGTTTTTGCACTGTTCTTCTAAGACTTTCGCTTTTCTTCAATTTCCTCAATCCAACTTCAGTTATGTTTTTAGTAACTTCTTTCCTTTAGCTAACACTTTCTGGTATTTCAGTATCTTTCCTTTGCCTTTCACTTACCGCCTCTTTACAGATCTTTGTACAGCACTGCTGCTTCCCTTGGTTCTCTGCACACTGCATCTGTGACTATGACGGGAAATAATTCCACCTGACAAAGAAGGAGCATCTACCTCTCTGGGGACAAAACAAACTTTGAACTAGCTTAGCTGTGTATTTAACATGTGCTTCACTGGTCCTCCCACTGTATTATTGAAGGAAAGTGTAATGAATAGATACATGGTATCTTCTTTGGGCATCAATCTGTCAAGGCACTGGCAAAACAGAACTTTAATGTGTTATAAATCACTTGTTTATTGCTCAGCCTTGCAGCACTTTTAATTGTCATCTCAAAAAAGCCGTACTGATTCTAATGTTAATTATTTCTGTAACAGGAAAAAACAATGTTGTTGATCACATTATACAGCTGGAGTGATTGAAATAACATTCTAGCTAAAGTAAACCAACAAAATTGCAGTGACAGTTTATGGCCAAAAGCACGTGGGACCCTTGCTGCTGCAGTTCTCTCTGACAGATATACGTGATGCTCTTGCAGAAGATATCCTTGCTTATCTCCAAAAGTCCCTCAACAACATTCATAGCAACAGGAACCTGGAAACAAGAGACCAAGTGGAGGAGCAGAGTATAACATTGCTTACTGCACGACATTTGCATTCTATCATACACACTAGCAAAGGTTAAATGCTGATACTCTATTATTTTCCCCCGAGTGCAATTTTATTACATGCCCTGAAGAAGAGTAAAGCACATCTACACCGACTTTGTAACCTGTGCCATGGTACAAGACTTACAACAAATGCCATGCCCTGTTTTTACCTGCTCAAGCTACCAGACAGCACCTAAGTTAACAAGATGAAATGCACATAGTTCTTCTGCACAGCTACTTTTTCAGGCTCTTTGCTGATACAGACAAGAAGTAGAGTGTCCGTTTATATTCGTCTAGTGTCTTGAAGGATTTATTAGCAACTCAAAGAGCCAAATCTTTCTATACTTGAAACTTGAGGCGCTCCAGAAGAAAAAATGACAAGATTGTTGAGTTACCATACCCGCATGATGGAGCTAACTTTAAACCCTTTTACGACACACCATAAATTTTTTTGCATTTTATTTCCACTGCAGTTTTTTCAGGGGTTTAAGCAAGCAGATATACAGTGTCAATGTGTTCAGGGATGTCCTTTGAAAAATCATGAAAGCAAAATGGGAGCAAACACTGGAAGGTAACCAGCGTGATCAAGTTGTCTCTCCAACTCATTAGAACTATGAATCAATGCCTTATAACACAGTCTCTGTTGTTTTCTCATTTCAACTTGGAATTACAAATAGTTAATGTTATTTGGAAAGCTTAAAATTTGCTATTTCAGGTTGTTTGTGAAACAGCCTCTCCTAAAATAGTGCTCTAGGTGCAGGAAGGAGAGAGATAAAAGCAGATCTACTCTGTCCTCCAAGACAGAATTAGTTTACAAAGGCATTCTTGATCCTTATTTAGCACTGCAGCTCACCATTTTACAGACGATCAATCGGTGCAGGCAGAAAAGGCAGTAAAAAAAAGGAAATATGAAAATCATACTGACAAAGACCACTGGAAAGAATTGTCACTTTTAGATCATCATGTCAGAGACATCTGGAACCCAAAACACTCTTTCACTGCAAATTCCAAATAGCCCATATTCAGAAGAATGCATGGAAGAAAGAGGTAAGACATTAAAAAAGCAAAGCTAGGAGAAAAATACTTATTTGACTATCCTCAGGACAGTGTCTGGACTGCTCATAAATCTTATGAGCAACTTCCAAGATTTTCCCATACAGAATTCAAGCAGACTGACCTTCTTTCTGTCCTAACTCTTGTTATTTCCTGCTAGTTATCATAAAATAGCAGTATCCTTGGCATAATTTAAAGAGATTTCCTACTTCTTTCCACACACACAAGGAAAGAACAAACAGGTTCTTCTGGGTTTAATAACAATTAAATGAAGTGGCCGGCTGTACGGTGGCACGTGCTTAAGTAGAAGTGTGTGACTGCTGTTCCCTTGGTGTTTGGAGCAGTCTCGTTTATTTCATCCTTATCTTTGAAAGCAGGAACATCTTAAAATAAAAACTCAGTGGATCCAGTAGGGAAGCAGTTGACAATGTGTACTTTAAATACGCTGTAGTCTGCAAACATCTTGTGAGCCACACTGCTTATATTGAAGAGGACTACTTAGGTTTGTAAAGTTAGGTGTAACATCGACTGCTCAAGAAAATGAAATCTTGTATCCACATATTAAACTTACATCAAACACCAGCACAGACTGTCTTAAGTACAGTGTGTGTATTCACTTATGGGCAGAACGGGGATTGATGTTTTGGGGTTTTAATCATCAACCAAGAAGGGGTTTGAGGGGAAAGGGACAGCGGATCAGGTCCCAGCCCCTGCAACACATTGTAGAATAAATGTGTCTCAGCAGTCAGAGGGATAACTATCTTACGCTGTTTCCTTTCCATCGAATCCTAGCAGAAGGGGAGGCAGGGAGAGAAGACATGCGTGTGCTCACAGAACTTCACAACAAGGACATTCTTGTTGCAGAGCAGATTACGGAATTGAAAGGAAATAGAAGTCATTGTCTTTAGTTAGAGAGCATTAATTTGTGACCTGCTGGCTTACATGTCTGCAAAATGAATGCAAAACAAGCGTCCAGGTTAAAAGAAAGTCTACCTACAAGCAATGTTCTCAAAATGGTTTAACTTTTCATTTTTATCTTAAACACTAAGCAATTTTAAATTAACCTGAAGATGCCAATCTAAGGCTTCAACCTGGTTAAACCTGGAGAACTAACTACATGATTCAGTGGGCCCTTCTGCTTTTAAGAAATAATTATTTACTTACTTGTGTCTCAGTGCTTTCTTGTATTGAACTCTCCCACTACTGTTCTCACTCTGATGTGCAGGACCAAAGAAACTGGTATAATCTTTCTCATCTTATTTTTAGCTTTTATGCCCACTCATCCCATCTTTTGCCTCTTACACAAATAAACTTATTATCGATTTGCAGCACCTGCATGATCAGAACCATCAGGTCCTGTTTAAATGCCACCTTGAGACCACTCAACAATTCAAAACATGGTGGTGATCAGCCTATTAAGCAGTTATACCACGCCAGGATCTATAGCAGCTACCATTAGGCTTGCAAAAGAGATTTTGACTGCTTTGACTGATGATGCAGGGCAAGTAAATGCACACTAATCGCAGAAAACATACTGCACATCCAGTGGCACCACAGCAACAAACACACATAGTATCAAGCAATAATCATGCAGTTTGTCACTGATCCTGTCACTGTAGCCATACTTCTGTTCAGCAGAACTACCCGTGATCCACCCAGGGGCACCTGCCCCACACAACCCCACTTTGTGTTGCACAGTATGTCCTCTCTCCTTGCGCAGAGGTGGAACAGTGCTCCATGCGCTGCTTCTCCAAACCAACAACTGGGACAGGAAGGACCAGTGAAGCAAAATTCCCAATGACAGCATCTTTGCTTCTCCTCAGAAAATGGTGAGAGCACAGCAGAAGTGCTGCGCGTGAGGGGTCAGTGGAGTACCACAGAGGCTTTCATCTTGCAGAAGAAGTTGCCAAGTCAGGATGGGACTGCTTGACACCTTATGCTGCTACATGAGATTAGATCTCTCAGACTTAAACAGCCAGATTTTCTGCTAAGCACTGGGACAACCAAGGATCAGGTTGCACGTGTTGATGTTCATTTAACAACTGCAATACCAAGAGATGCGAATGCTCAGATTGGGAATATCTTCCTTCCTCTTTCTGTCAGAGCTGGATTTGCTAATCTTCTGGCAATAATGTCAAGCACACCCTCTCCTACCACTTCTTGGAAAAGGAATGTGTATTTATATTTATTCATATGCTATTTATATTTTTTCATGCAGACCTTCATCATCAAGGTGACCCTCATCACGAATATGTATGTAGATATATCACGTATGCAAAACCATAGCTTGACTTCCATCCTATACAAGTCTTTATAAATAAAAAATACCAGCTGAGGTGGGAAGGTTACATTCAAAGTCACATTTTAAAGACAGCTGCTACTTTGTGCTCTTCATCAACTACTTTAAATCTTCTACAAAAGCAGTTAGCCTTACTGGCCCTCCTTTGCAAGGAGGCACATACTTGTTATGCTCAAGTCACACATGGAAAGGAACAACCCTTGGAGAAGAGTTTGGCTGTCCCGAATTCACCGTTCTAGAAAAAAGAACTCTTATTTGGCCATGAGATACAGAATGTTAAGCGGGTGAGAGGACACAACACCTGGAAGTTAATTTAACAATGTTATGTACTAAGAAAAAATAAATCATATAATAATGGTAAATCCCTCTTCCCCACCGAAAAAGACATGTCTCCTGTAGGAGTCAGTGGCAACTCCAGACTTGACAGCAATAAGCTGTCACCCTGCTGAAGAAGGATGAAAAACTGATTTACAGGGTGCTGTGGCCACATCTGTTGGATGGATTTTGAGGCAGGCATCGAGACCCGCCCACGAGCGGCGGTACACACTGGGACGAAACCCCGGCGGCCACGACCGGGGGTGCCACCACTCAACGGGCATCAGGGCGCGGGCCGCTGCCCCAGCACCGTGAGCTCCGAAGGGCTGCAGAGAGGCACGAACGGAAGATGAGATGTTTGCTCTCCCCATCCCCGCTCCTGAGGCCTTTCTGCTCCCGGAGGCAAGAGGGGCTGGGGCGGGCCCGAGCGCGTTAGCCCGTCCCGGGCTGTGGTGCGAGGCTCAGCGGTCGGACAACGAAGAGCCCGTACAACGGCTGGGGCTCGGGAAAAACTGGGAGGTAGAAGTGTAAAGTAATAAATAAACAAACACAAGAGTCTCCTCCTGAAGGCGGACACATGTGGCGCAATTCGCTTCCCTGCGGCAGCGGGTGCCCCTCCTTCCCGGCCCGCCAGCCCCGGTGCTCTGCCGCCCGCCCGGCCCCGGCCTCCACCCCTCAGCGCCCCGCCGCCACGGCCGGCCCGCCCGGAGCGACCCGACACGGCTGTGGAGCGGTGGAGAGCCCCGGCCCGGCCCCGCACGCCTGCCCCCTCACCTGCCGCCCCCGGCGCTGCCCCGCTCACCTCATGGCCCAGCTCCTCAGGCACCGCCCGCTCCCCCAGCGCCGGGCCGGGGAGCGCAGCGGCGGCGGCTGCTCCTCCCGTCCCCGCGGCGGTGCCCGGCCCCGGGGCGGCAGCGGGCGGGGCGGAGGAGGGCCGGGCCGCGGGGCGGGTTGGTTGGGTCCCCTCCCCGCCCCGCGGAGAGCCGAGCCGTGCCGAGAGGATCCCGGAGGCCCTGCCGCCGCAGCCCGAGGGCTTATTCTGTAACGGCGCTATCGGGAAACTTGTTACAAGCGAAGTGTGAGCGTCCCGGCCTGCGGCTTTCCGACCGCCGCCGCTGCTGTGGCCTTACGTTGTCGTCCGTATTCGCAAGGTCCGCACAACTCCCTCGCCTGCACTAGTGGTAGTTAATTACTTCCAAGAAGGCATCTCACGGCATTGAGAATTTCCTGCACACACACCGATTTTACTTCCTGACTGTGGGTCTTTACTGCAGACTTGCACTCTGGCAGGGCAAGGGGTGCAGGAAGGGAGAGCATGCATACCCCAGGCCAGCTGGTGTGTGAACATGTGGCCCTTGTCCTGCCGCAGGTTATCCTTGTGGAGACACTTCTCCATAACCACAAGTTCAGTGCTGGAAAACCACGATGAGATCCAGCTGAGCCTCCTCTTCCCAGGCTGAACACACCCAGCTCTTTCAGTCTTGCTCCCTCTGGCAAGTTCTCCTCAGTTAACCATCTCTGTGGACCTCCATGCGACCTCTCCAATTTTCCAGTGCCTCTTCTGAACTGAGAAAGACCACAGCTGGGCTCAGTCCTCCAGGTAGACCAGCAAGTGGCAGAGTGGCATTATGGCCTCCTGTGATCTGCTGGGTTTGCTCCTGCTGACACAGCCTGGGGCACAATTTGCCTTCACAGCTGCAAGGGAGGTGTCTGCTCATCAGCCCCCTGCTCCTCTTCCAGCAGCACCACACCCCAGCCAGTCAAAGCCTCGCCTAATCTAGGGCCCTGCTTTTAGAGAAGGTTGGACCAGAAGACCAGGGATCCAGGGACCTCTTCCGCCCTACTTAGACCTTCCAGTGATCACAGTGTGGTGTGGCTTTGCGAGCTGTTCATAAATTGAGTGTTATGTCGACTCTGAAACAAATGTATTTGATCAATTAATTACCATTAATTGAAATGGTGATGGTTGTCCTGCTAGTGTTTAATCTAGATGTACTCTGCAACATGCCTGTACTTTTCATCTTAAAAATACTGATGATCATCTTAAAAAAAAAGAAAAAGAGAAAAAAAAGCTCTGTTTAAAGTAGGTATAATTTAAATTGCCCAAGCATGACTGAATCACTGTTCCCATTAAATCAAATTCCACAGTTATGTCATTTTTAACAGTGTATGTGGTCTCAGCAGTGGCCGCCAGATCCAGCTAGGATTCTGGTAGGTAAGAGTAACCTTTCTGAGGCAGTTTCAAGCCCTAATGCACCAGCCATCTCTCCACCAGACTTCTTGCCAGAAATCATGAGCCCCACAGCAGTCAGCAACATGGGATATGCCACTGCTGTGGCTGCTGTAGTTCACTCAGCAGCTGCAGTTAGAAAGCCATGAAACCCACAATGCTCAGAGAGGTTGTGTATGTCCCATCTCTGGAAGTGTTCAAGGCCAGGTAGAATGGAGCTTTGAGCATGGAAGTTGCCCCTGCCCATGGCAGGGGGGTTGGAACCACATGATCTCTAAGGTCCCTTCCAACCCAAACCATTCTGTGATTCTAGATCTTACTGTGGACAGTGTTGGGTGACCCTAAGTGTTGGCACCTCACGTTAAAAGTACGACTAGTCTGTGCAAAAGGCTTTGTGGCTTAGCAGAGGAGGGCAGTCCAGCCGAGCGTCACTAGTGCAGGGTGTGCAATGTACACTAGGTGACTTCAGCGTCTTTCTACGTTTCTGCAGTGGGCTGTCCTGCCCTCTAGTGCCTGCAGCGCCTTCTCCCTCGGTCCCGTTGCACGCACCAGCGGGAGCCGCCGGGCCACCGTGGGTGCAGAGCTGTCCACCGCACCTGCTGGTGGGGGCACTGACCTGAGAATGGGGATTTGGAGGGGAAGGCGTCGGGAGGGGTCCCTGTGGGGAGGTGGTGCGACAGATGTGGTGCTCACACTAGGGCTCGCTGGGGTGGGTCCCCCAGCCACCCTGCCAGCAGTGAGGCCTGTGCTGCACAGGCTGCCTGTCTGCTGGCATCACTCCAAACAGCCAACAGCTACGCCATTACCCCAAATCCCTCTTCCCCTCCTTACTGTTGCTCCACTTCTCCAGTGACTGGCAGGATGAGAGGGGTCCCCTTCCCTGCTAACCTGCCCTCACTGGGGGCTGAATTCAAGTACAGGTCCATCAATGGAAAACTAGTGCAGCTTCATAGCTATATGGCCCCATAAAAACAAAACTTGTTACAGCAACTCTACCACAATACCCAATGCTTGAGTTGTATCTATTTATTCTATTGAAGTAAAAATGCAGGCATACAATTAATTATTTTTTATAATAATTTAAGAATATATGTTAGTGTCACATCCTGTTTAAATAAAATAATTCAACACTTCAAGTAAATTTTCCAGCAATCAAGCACAAAGCAGGAGTGACAAAAATGAAAATATTCCAGGTTCCTCTTGGAACATTCCAAACCCAAATATTCAAGTCTGCATCTGTTTGTATCTTTTCAGGAATGATCCACAGGAGTCCTCTAGGTTAGGCTAAGTCTCCGGTTAGTACACGACAAAACAATCATTCAGTAATGAGTAATCCTTAAACCTGACATACAGTGTTCCAAAAATGAGCTGTAATATTTACAACTGTCATAATCATGCCACAAAGGTTTTTTATTTCTTTAGATAAAATTAGCCTAATGGATGTCAATTACCTGATTTATATGAAGTCATGACAGGAGTCTCCATCATCATGGGAAAAAAAGCAATGCAAAATCTGTGTCCTAGTGAAACTGAGGTAGACTTCCCACTGACTTCAATGCCTAAACCAGTTTCATTTCAAGCCTTCAATTCTAGTCATGTGCATAAAAATAAATTCTTCTTAGAAACTTACAGATAGATGTAGTGAGCATCAGCTACCTTAATGCCATACACATTTTGCTGGATACTTTGAGGAATCAATCATAAATGGAAAAAAACCCTGTTGAAATACTATCAACTTAGCAAATAGAGGAAGAGTCTACACAGGAATATTCCAGCTTTGAAAAGCATCCTTGGGTGTACAGGCCTGCAACCTGTACTGTGCAACTCCAGACATTCAGTTTTAACATATTCATATCACATCAACCCCTGAGTATTTGTTGGTGCTTACACTTCATTACTTTTGTTTTTTAGCTGCCTACAGAGAGAGGTCAATACCTGACACCTTCCAACAGAACCTTTTCAAGTAAGCAATAGCTGCCCTTGTTATCAGTGGATGCCCAAGCCCAGGGTAGAGGAAAAGCAGGGTTTGCCTTTGAAACCACATGTATAAGTGATGCAGTAAAAAGTCTTTTGAGAGTATGAGATGTGGAGCAGGTCCTTGTCTCTTCAGGTGTCAGGTCTGACATTCCACTCTCAGGCTGGGATGTGGCCTGCTGGGTTAGCATACATCTCTGACCTGCAGAGAGGAGGTAGCACAAAGCAGTCTGGACAAGGCAGGACTTTTGCCACAGCCACAGCTATCAAGGAAACAGTGTTGCTGCAATGGAGCATAGATGTACTTGTATGAGAGGAAATGTCCCACTCAAGGAGTTGGCTTATGAACAGACAGATACACATAGCAGTGCAGGTGCATTTTGTCAGTCATGTATGATATCATTGCAGTGAACCAGCAGGAAAGGATGATTACAAAGATAACTGTGTGGCTCCAGCCCCTCATGAATACTCTGGGAGTCAGGAAACTGAGGAGGATTTTGCACTGGCAGAAATTCCCAGTGATAGACAACTGTGATACTGTAACTCTGAACCTAAAGAGCTTCAGGAACAGCAGCATTTGCTCTATTGCCTGCAGAGATTTCCCACCCAAGTTTGTCAGGAATGGAGATACTAACATGAGTGAAAAGAAATGTAAGTGCTGTAGTAACTACTTTTCAAAATAGGGAAAGTATGGAAACTGTGTTCTGACAATGTTACCAAAGCATTTACAAATGTAAGTAGGATGCTTTCTATGTCCTTCTCATGATCTTCTGGCACAGGGTGTGGGACAGCATTACTTTTCAACTGTAAATGTCCCAGCTTTTTGATGGATTGGATTGTGTAGAAGGGTGTCATGGTTTAAGCCTAGCCGGTAACTCGAAACCACGCAGCCGCTCGCTCACTCCCCCCCCCCCCCCCTCCCTCCCCCCCCCCCCCACAGGGAGGTGGAGGAGAATGGAAAGAAAGTAACTCCCCCGG
>WTXV02002767.1:28901-125954 GCA_009823435.2 Nymphicus hollandicus
CACACCGCCACTGTTCAAGACAAAAAGAAGAAAAAAAATTCAACCCAAATTTGGCAAAAAAAAACAAAAAAAAAAAAAAAAAAAAAAAAAGAAAAAAGGAAAAAAAAAAGGGGGGGGGAAGGAAAGAACTTACAGCAAAAAACTTTGTTTGATTTGGATTTAATTTATTTCATAAGCAAAAGAATGTAACACACTCAAGCTCAGGAGAGCAAAAATTCAGGCATGAGAAAGACACGGGGAAAGAAATTTTACCCCTTCTTTAAACTGTAAATTCCTGCACAGACATTGTGTCTACCTAGAACTATTTCCAAAATGCTACCTGGGCAAAGGAATAACTTGGTTCCTGAATGCTTTGTTAAAGCGTGCACACAGAAGCCTCACATGGGAGACACACTTTTGGGCTAGCCTAGCACATTCATTTTCTCCAGAGGAATGTTTTGTCTCTATAAACATGGCAGCAGCAGGGTCATAACCACTGTGTTTCATTTCAAGAATTTTCAGCAGCATACAAACTTACATCCCTGGTTATCTCATCCAGGATGTTTGCATTTTTCCAAAAGCATACACATGTCCAAACCTCTCTTTTTTTTTTTTCTTTTTTTTTTTTTTTAAATATGTCTCAAACACTGCTAAAGACTATGTGCCATATGTTCAGAATAATTGTTAGCACAACGAGTAATGTGGGGTCACCTGCTTCCAGATTATTGAGATTTTTTCTCTTCTGTGTGTTATTTACACGGGAAGGGAAGTAGAAGCTATAAGGTCTCTTCTAACTAGGACATGGGACAAACACTAGAATTTACTACTCTAAAATATACAGAATAATGCAAAATTTATTTCAAGACAACAGAATCGCCATATGCCATTATAAAAGAGAACAAGAGCATGTACATTATCTCCTGCAAGATTTAGAGAAGCAAAGCAATGAACTGTCTGAAATAGCCCAGTCTGAAATGTATTGTTTAAAACTTGTGGAATTAGCCCAGAAGTAATGCCATGCATTTGGTGCTTGCATATGTTCCAGCTAGGTTTAAAAAGACCACAATTTTGCCTAACATCATTCAGTGTCTTCTGTCCTGTGGCAAAAGCCTTAAGTCCACTGGCAGTGGATACAACTGAGACCATCCTAGTGAAGAATGAAGACAAGGCAGATCTAATTCCTTTGAAGGAGATATTTAGGATCGATACTTGGAAAATTCTTATTTAAGACTAAAAGTATTCAAGCATTAACTAACAAAAAGTGCAGGAAAGAAAGAGAAACTTTGGCTACACAAACACAAGGAAACAGCCGGTTACATAACTTCGGCTAAGGTCAAAGAGGCAAAGCAGCTTTTATGACACAGAAGCTGTGGAAAATCACAGGAAATGAGAGATCAAAGCAAATCAAATCTCAAAAATAGGCCAATTTTTCCCAATATTAAACTCCAGATGAACATAAGTGCCACTTCCAACATATAATGAACATAAGCAAACTACTACTCTTTTTCTTAATGCCATGATTTTTATCACTCCTACAGTAATACATACTTGAGTAGGTTCATTTCTTTTAGGTTTTTGCTTTGTTGTTTGGTTTGTTTATTTTTTGACATAAAAAAGAAAAAAGGGGGGGAGATGTTCTCCACCTATTATATGAATGTTGTATTCAGATTAATCCACACAGAGGAGAGAAATCCCTTTCCCTAGGCCAGACTTATCACAACATAACTAAGTAGGCTACTGCAAATACCACACAAGCTCTTCTGTAGACAGCTATACTGTGAAATAGAAAGAAGGTGCAAGAGGGCTGAAAGCTGAAGTTCCTCAAATTAAGACTAGAAATTAGATGTAAATGTCTTAATTGTCAGAATGATTAACCAATAAAACAGTGTAACAAATGATGAATGTGATTTCTCTATCACTATAAATTTTTTAGGGAACACTAAGTCTTTCCCTAAAAGGCAGACCATAGTTCAGCTACAGTTGTTGGAGACTGACTCAGAAATCCAGACCAGATATTCACAAAGTATTCATATCAACTAATGAGTCAGGTAACCTCAGTTTTAAGAAGACAAAAACTATGAAGCCAACCAGCAAATCTAAATGTAAAGGAGAGATTAAGAGCTAGGTGTGCATGCAGGATATCTCTCAGGCAGAAATAGCCCTGACAGTGCAGAGCCTTCTGAACTCAAATGCAGCCTCTACTAACAGTAGGAGAAAAAAGGCAATTGACATAACACAGGAAGCCCTGAGCTATTGAAATATTAACTACCACAAAATGGAAATAAAGACAAGAGTTCCTCCCCTCAAAAACATGTATTTGCTGTTCTTTGTTGTCTCAACTGGGTATGGAATACCCAGAGCTGTTACTCATTGTCCCAAATGACTGGAGGTAGATAGGAAAGGAAAAATACCCAACTCCAGCTTTGAACACAGAGAAGAACTGGACTGATTCAGGGAAGGGCTACTTCTGCTTTAAAGTGATTTTTGAGTATTTCTAGCATGGCTAGAGCTGCCACAGGGCTGATTTCCATCCCAGGACTCAGTGGATGTTTTATTAACTGATGGTGAGACCAATCTGCTCATGCATAGCAGATACTTGCCTGAGGAGGCTGGTTTTTCTAAATGTCAAAGATGGCCACCATAAACATGGCATTTGCACTGCTCTATATACATACCTCTCTCCAATAATCTACTAAACACGTACCATTAAAACTTTTAAATGTTTTTACAAAGAGGTTTACTGGCAAGTTTGTAGAAGAAAGTAGAAGGGAGATGACTTGTTTTCCAAGTGAACATAGCAAGATTACCACTTTTCATGTCATCTCTTAGAAGTGGGGAGTTTGGGCTGAAATAATATTTCTGTATTGAACTACTGCAAAACACTCAGCAGCTGCTGTCACTCAGAGATTTTCCTAGCTTGTACTCATCCACATTTTATTCCATGCGGATCAAACAGTAAGTAAAAGTTATTCTTACAAGCTTGTCCTTGACTAGGGCTGTGTGCCCAAAAGCTTGACTCTTCCTTCAGCTGTATCAGCTGTTATAATAAAAGATACTACATCTCCCTACAAACCGTTAAGTTCTCCTTTCATCAATGGAAGCTGAAATATCTGTGGATGAAAACACCACTTTCTCTCTGACAAAGGCAAGTGTTGAATTCAGAAGGCTTAAAAGAACCAAGTATTGGGCATTCAACATCTCAATGAGATCTCATGAAAAAAAAAAGAAAAAGCTAAAAAGCATCAAGTCTGCAGATGTCAGTTACAGCGGAAGCAAAAGTGAAAAAAAGAAAGCTGCAACAAACAAAAATATGATAAAAAGGAAACCAGACTGTCTGTTATGATTTGTCTGGCCCCAGTTTCTGTATGCTTTGGGCTGGCTTCAGTCTGGCCCTAGGCAAGTCAAGGTAGGCGCATGCTGCCAGAGGAATGAAGGCCTCTCAATGATATCTTCCCCTCCAAATGCAACAGCGTTTGATGGGCAAAGTACTCAGTGCAGATTGAGACACCAGGCCACAAAGGCATGTTAATCTAGCAACACCAGGAAATAGTGCATATTAACAGCACTGTTTCAGATGCTTTACTTGGACCCAAGCCACATACATATTAAAATGTGTGAAAAATATGATGTGTAATCAGTGAGATTCTGTGGCCAATTCCTCTTCCTGCAGGCTGTACAGGGAGGGACTCAATTCCCATCTGGTATGAATATGCCTTGCTCCCCCTTGTTAGTGGTATGACGTTGATTTCTAGTAGCAGAGCACCACCCTACCACCTCAAAAGGAGTCCAAGTCACACCAGGTTAACTTGTGCAATTGAAGGAAGAGGAGATGGAAACCAGGAGTACCAGATAGCTTCACACCTGCCTCCATAGGTTTTCCTTAGAGAAGGAGAAGAAAACATTCTCCTATGTCCTAAGGTGTTTACTAGAAAAACTGTATTAGGCTATTGACAGACCTTTCTGGGATTCCTGTGAATACCAGAGGCTGAGAAGCATCACCATTATGGCACTAAGTGGGTCACTGAGTAAATGCTGTCCCCTGTGATGGCTCCAGTTTCCTGCTAATCCTATCAAATCTGGCAGGTTTGACTATATGTTTTCCAAACAAAGAAAAAAGTTGTGCATTTGTATATTCTGATGAGAAGTAATTTACAGTTTTTTTTAGGAGATGAGGGGGACGGGAGTGGTGGGAGGAGGAAGGAGAGAAGATTGACACTGTGAGATGGCTCATGAGTTTATGTAATTATACAACTTTCTTGGACCTAGTGTGAAGTCTAGCATTTCAGCTACAAAATTTTATTCTGCTCTGAGAGATAACATATGTATTTACTTTAGCTTGTACTTAGCTGAGAAGTTTATTCCAACACTATCTTTGATGTAAGATCACCAAAGGAAAATGGTGCTGTGTGTGAACACAAGGAAGAACAAATCAAAGGTTTATTAATGAGTAACTACCCTGATTTGTAAAACATACTGCTGCGCACCACCATGACACAGGTGTCCCCTGCCATAGTAGCTACTGGAAGTAAAGACTTTTTGTTTTGAATTCCTACATCCAGAAGTTTATAACTTTGGCAGACAGATTACTATGGTTGAGCAAAACAGCACCTTGTGAGACATTAATCTGGCAGTATCATTAAATTGGTCATTACATGAGCCTGAAAAACACCCTAACAGTGAAAGAGCTACTGTTTTGAAATAAAGTGGTTTAAGAGATCCCCAATTTAAACTGTAAGGGGTTGCATCACATGCATCACATACATTGTCTCCATTGTTTCAGCTGCAAAGGTACCACCATAAGAAGCATTGCACACTTTCCTTCAAAAGCATAAAGAATTGCAAAAACCATCCATTAAAAGACTGCAGCTGTACCTTTTTATTTATTACCTACACATGATAGTCTAATGCCCAAAGGTCAGGGCTTTTTGAGGGCCATTTCAATATCCATGAAAGAGCCTGAGGATAAGTGTGTATTTCATACACACATAGAGAAATTCTATGTATCGTTTGTATAGCACAGAAAGAAAGCAAAAGATTTACGCTACTTTTTGCATTGAGCTGAGATAGAAGTAGCCCCAAAGCTAAGAGTTTCTTAATGCTACAAAATGTCTTCCTGAATACATCCTGACAAACAGCTGTATGTGGGTTTTTTAATGTATGGTATCCTTGTAGGATGAAAATAAAGTGCTTTGTAAAAACACTTGGGGCAAAGTTTACCATTGCTTAGATAAATGTTTACAGTAGGATTTCTGACTTCCATGAAGTCAAGATGCTTTTTGATATTTGGAAAAGAAAAAAAAAAAAGCAGATGCATACCTCCACCTCCTATACGAGAGTTCCTTTTTAAACTGCAGACCTGATCTTCAGAGTTCCGCAGTAAGACTGCTTGCATATATACAGAATAAAATTGTTTTAATACTGCTACAATTTCTCCCTGCCCCGAAGTCTGTGCAAATTGCATATATTGAAACAGTGTCTGAATCTGGCTTTAAACATCTACCAAATAATTAGTCTGAGTTAATATTAACTGAATTATTAATAAGTGTGCAATGCCAAAGTGAAAACAAGGCCTACATTACAAAGATTTGTGGACTTTGCACCTACTGGTATTCTGGAAAGAATTCCAATCCCAGATATCTTTGTTACAAATTTACAGATGCACACATTCACGCATATATATATACACACACACACGCACAAAATTAAGTAATTAAAACCACTAATTGTTCATCTGAACACAAGAAACACCCAAAGAGAAAAATATGTGAAAACAAATATACTGTGATCTGACTGTATTGCCAAAGCCATTCTATTTCTGTAGATAATAATAATAATGAATAAAACATTTCAAACACACAAATCCAGACTTGCCTTAGTGCAAACTGCTTTACTTCCACTAGACGTAAAAAAAATATTGATGAAAAGGCAAATCACCTTCAAACACCACAGGTGTTTTTCACAGGCTCTAAATTAGTAAGGAAACATTAAAAAAAACCAAAACAAACCAATATTAAAGGAAAAATTAGCCATGTTAACACCATTTATAGCAGCTGTTGTATTAAAAAGAAACCAGATTACTCCATTAACATTTAGAAATCTGACAATTAAAATGTTTAAATGGTTGAATTGACAGCTCAGAATGCTGAAATCACAGTTCACAAACACGGTTAAAGGTGAAGCAGTAGCAAAATCTGCAGCCACAAGTCGCACTGAACAGGATATCACACTTATAAAATGCTCTCATTAAACAAGTAATAGCAGTAATTATCAGGTGCTGCACCACAAACTACACAGCCAATGGGGGAAAAATCCAGTTTTTTTTAATTATTACCAAATATTTCTTTTTTTCATGTGGTTTAGTTCACAAATGTTACGCACTTGTTCTGAACTATAGCATTTAAAATTTGACAGTGAATTTCTTAACATTTGGGTAATCCATAAAAATAACATGTTGATTTAAATTCAAGCAATATATTCACTTTCCTATGAAAACTGCCTGTGGTATTTGACTTAAAGGTGGTGCATTGCTGTCTGAAAACACCCTCTGAAAAACAGACTGTTAGAAATTGGGCAGAGTGACTGCAGAAAATAAACAAAACAAGTAAAAGACCCTTATTCATTCTGGATTAAATTCACCCCTGTGCAAAGTGCTGGCACAAGACTTGTGTACTTCTTATGTCTCACTTAAATACCATTTTAGGAATAAGAGTGCATAAAGTCATGGTGTCACAAAGATTTCTTAGACCCTATAAACTATATCTTTCCTCTCTCAAGCTTGTGAATTTCTCTCTTTCCCGCAGTATCCTCATGGAAAACCAGTAAATAATTTATTCTTTCCAATCTAAACTACCATAGTTATGTCCCTGATTTTCCATAAGTATGTGCATAAGTTTCAGCCACTCTTGGGATAATTTATTACTACTGTATTGTTCTTGAATTAACTCCTAATCAGAGACTATTAATGGAATATTGAACTATTTCCAATATATATATTTTTTCCCCTATTTTAACCTTCTGTTCTTCTAGGAAGACAGATCAATTGCAGCATGGTAGAATGAAAATAAAATGAACAATTCTATTTCAGAATTAATACAGGAGTTTACCCATGTGTTACAAGAATACTTTTTCCACTATTTTTCTATTGAGATGCAGAATTTAGGGACGTGCCAAAAATTTTTCCAGTTGGAACCACTCTAGATGCCTTCTGGAAGGTATGTTCCCCAAAATTTCAACTTTCCATGGAACAATGCAGTTTTGACGATTTAGAAAAGTATGCCACAATTAAATGGAAAGAAAATATTGTTGTTTTTTCTCTGGTTCAGCCCTAGCGTATTGAAATGAGACCTCAATGTCTTGCTTGAAATCACTCCAAAATCCCATTAAGCTTCATTTCCTGAGCCTGTTATGCAGTGAGTGAATTAGGTCCAACTGCTACTCTTGCACAAGGCACGGCTTGCTACGGCGCTGCATCTCCTGCGACATGGTACCCAGAGCCACGTGCATCAGCGCTATACTTGCACACGGGCAGAAGAGGCATCTGGTGAGAACAAGTGATCTGGGAGCTGGAAGGAATCAACAACACAACCACTGTGAAGGTTGGTCACGGCAATGCTGCCAATAAGCTGTGCCAGCACAGTGTGTATGTTCCTAGCAAGAAAACACAGTGTTTAATCCTAGGTGCAGAAAATTGATTTTGCCTACATGTCTGATCACACTGTGGAAACTATTCCTTCTGGGAGCCTGGCTTGAAGACAAGAGTGTTTTTCTCTCTGACAAGCTCCCTTACAACCAAGAGCATTACAGTACAGCACTGAAAGCAAGGCTCTGGATCAAGGAAACAGGGAACATTTTGTCATCTTTATATGATAGATGATGGTTCCATTACAAAAATCAGACATTTCCAAACCAAACTTTGCAGTTCTCACACCTACACATATAGAGAAGCCCTAAAATTAATTTTTTTATCCCACATTAGCATTAATATATACTTCTGAATATTTATTATAGGCCACCCATCCCTAACTGGTTAGCTCTAGTAAAGTAACTTGCATTATTAATGGACCAACACTGAGCAAAGCGTCACAGAATCTGTATCAAAATACCAAGAAAAACTAAAACTTGCCTGTAAGACTGTAATGCTGACTATTGTAGGAGACAAAAACAACCTCCCTCAACATCTGCAGTTAGACATGACATCATACACTATTAGAAGGAGACTTAGCAAAGGATGATAACCTGCCACTCTGGATTGCATCCTCTAACCCCATTTATCCAGCCTAATTCTGTTGATAGTTATTACTGACTTCTCTGCCTGTAGGAAAAGATACTTTACTCAAAAAATGCACAGGCTAAGGAGGAAGATTTGGAAGATTTTGGTGACATTTTCCTCATTAGCAGTATAAAGGCCATCAAGAAAAGTGTTCCCATCAAACAGTAAAGAAGATGCTATATTTGGGCTTATCCTCAGACTGACAGCTGTGAGACATAAGAAAGTACATGTTACACACTAATCCCTGAAAGTGCTTCCATTTCGTGATATCCCTAATGACATGTCTGAGGTACTGAACAACTCATACAGAAAAGAATTACTTCTTTTATAATCTGGGAGAGGCAGTATGAATCTGAGATGGCAGTATGGAATGTTTAGCAACAGTTGCAGCAAAGACTTGGGATTCATATGAATAAATTGTTCCTGTTAAGATGTTTACCCTTCACCCAGAATGCTGTTCAGTATAGGCAACCTCAAAATATTAAAAAAGTTATCTTCATTGTTTGAACTATATTGCTGTTGATACACTGCCCAGCTGTACAAAACTATATTTCATTTGGCAGGATTTAAAGTGAAATAAAACCATTTCAAAGTGCATTCCCTTTAAATTGTCTCTGTGTTACATAGATGAAATAAATTCTTTCATTCCAAAGATAGCCAAGAATACAGTTCTCCCAGGTTTTAGACAGATGACCTACTAAATGACAATTAACAGCATACACTGAAATACTGTTGTGTGTAACACACAGGAAACATAGCTCTAAGGACTTGCCTAAGCTAACCACTGCAAATAACTGCATGTGACATCTGTCCTCAGCATCTCATAAAGAGCACAGGAAGAAAATGTATGTAATATGGACTGAAATGTATAATTGCTGACGAAACAGTATTGCTCCCATACACACAAAATGAGAGGGTTAGAAAAAGGGTTATCAAAAGCAATGAAGGGGGAAAGAATGAAAACATGGACCCCAAAATAACAAACTACAGATGGAGTGAAAAGATAGTTAAAGAAAAAAAAAAAAAAAAACCAATAAAAGAAACCTTAAATCACTTAGTTTCCTGCATTTTCCTTTCTCAGAGAGGGTTTTATTCCTCAGTGCATTTCTATGCTATCTCTATATGAGTAAACAATTCATCTTTACAACAGAAATCCCAGAATTAGTGACATCAATAAAACTCTTACTGACTTCAAGAAGTTCAGGATTTTGACTCCCTCTTATAAGGAGAGATTGTGGGAGCTGGACTGGTTTAGTCTGGAGAAAAGAAGACTGAGAGGGGATCTCATTAATATATAGAAATATCTCAAAGGCAGGTGCCAGGAGGATGGTGCCAGACTCTTTTCAGTGTGCTCAGTGACAGGACAAGGAGCAGTGGCCATAAACTAAAACACAAGAAGCTTCACCTCAATACGAGGAAGAACTTCTTTACTTGAGGGTGGCAGAGCACTGGAACAGGCTGCCCAGCAGGGCTGTGGAGTCTCCTTCTCTGGAGACATTCAAACCCACCTAGACGTGTTCCTGCACAACCTGCTTTAGGTGACCCTGCTTTGGCAGTGGCGTTGGACTAGACAATGTTGACTTGGAAGCATTTTTGGTATTGGCCAACAAAAGCAAACCAGCACCAAAATGCCAGAAGTCCATGTTCCCACTGCACAGGGGGATGGGGAGGTGGTTATCAATGTGAGTTGTGCTCTGAGACAGGCCCAGATTCCTGCTGAAGGTTTGACATTCCTACAATGATTTTAATCAAAATACATCCTCCTTTTCTGCATACATATGAACCTATAATATATATATTCATATTTATCATATGAACCTATGCTGCTTTAAGTGTTAGTCATATTTTCTAGGGTTTGAGTTCTCAACAGTGAAGAGAGAGCTGTGATGTACTCTAGTGAGCTGAACCCAAGCTCAGGCAGGCATATTCCCCAGGCCTAGCAGCACAGCACGGTGCCTGCAGACAACCAGGCCAATAGGCAACCTTGTGTAGTGCTCTTTATCTCTCGGACATCCCTAGAGCATATCACTGTCTATCTGTTCCCCCTTCTGCAGCTTCCCTCTAGGCTGTTCATGGCCACTCATGAGGAAGATGGCTCCCCACTAGCTCGCGCTGCTAAGAAAACTTTACATGAGCAACCAGGCCTGCCTACTTTTGGGTTAAAATCCCAACTTAGACAAGTCGCGACAAAATCCCCCTTTATTTCAAAAGGACTGCAATCCTGACCAGTGAAGTACTGCTATGGTCCCCATGTTGTCCTAACACTCTTTTTATTCTGAGAAATCTGTTCCTCGGTGTTCACTATCTGGTCACTGGGTGCCTTGGTGTCCTTGTGGACATCCACTTTTTTCCTTAGCTTGGCACTGATGGAAGGATTCCTCTTGCTTGCACCTCCGAGGTTATCCACTCTTAGGAGATGCCTGTAGAGATGACACATAAAGACTCACTGGGATGACAAAGTATCTCTTTTACTTCCATCTGCACTTTTATTGTACTTTCTTTTTATTATACTTTCACCTACTAGATACACTTCTACTGAACTGATGGGAAAATAGAAGACACTTCTGTGTGGAAGTACTCCCGTATGCTCTAAGATACTCTGTCAAGGCTTCCACATCTCCCACGCATTTTGTTCATGACACAGCAGTAAAATTTTCTACTTTTATGACTAAGATAGGAACAAGAATACACAATATTGACTGAACACCTGAATACTGATAGTAACAATTCTTGGTTAAATAGAAACATGCCTTTACAGAACAAGAAAATAAATTACCTCAGTCCTCAAATTGCAGGTAAGTGATACAAAGACACAGAGTAAAGAGCAGACCCAAGCTTTAAAGACTGCCAGATGTTTTCTTGCTACTGCTAACAGTAGCATTCAGATAAAAATCATGCCCACGTCATCCTTGTGCCACCATATGCCAAGCCTGACTGATGGCAGCACCATATGATTACAGCTTTTCTGTTTATTATCAGGTTTGGCCAGACTACAGAAAAACATTATCTCTTGAGACACTGATTAAATTAGTAGGTGTCTTGATACCACTGAATACCCAGAAGGACCCAGCTGAGGTTTATTTTGTAAGAGGAGATTCTTAGAGCCAACCTGAAAACAGCAATTTGATGATAGTAACAGCTGGTAGAAAAGAGGAGTATTCCAGTCAAACGAGGAGAATCAATCAATAGGATTGAATAGAATAGAATCAATAAGAGCACTATCATATAACATTGCTTAATCTCATTGTCACAAAAGACCATTTTAGACATCAAAAGTAATCCTTGAAATCCAGGAAGAACGCAGCTTTGTTTCTAGTTGTTTGAACTGACTCAAGCAATTTAACTTTAACCAAGCTTCTCAAATGACTTTATCCATCTAACTTTAATCTCATAATAGTACTCAAAAGGGACAGAAAATTAAGATTAAAAATATAACATTTAAACATAAAATATAGTTCTCCTTTCAAAACCTCCCTGGCAAGTTTTCAACCCAACTTTGCCCATGTCCAGCTTTTATTCATAATAGGTAACAGCGCAGCCCTGTCAGCAGTTTAAAAGCCGTGCTAATTATGGAAAGAGGAACTCTCAACTCTTTTCTAAAAAGAGCTGCTTCTGAATTAACATAGTTATCTCCCCCTTCCACATCCCCTTTCTTCTCCCTAATGTGAAAAGTCCTCATAAAATAAATTGCAGTATGAACCCAACTGGGAGGAAGGCTTTTTTCAGAACCCAAAACAAACAGAACTGAGAGGATTTGGATGTTTTTATTGGGTTTCAGAAAATCAGAAGCAATTTTGTTTCTACTTAAGGAAATACAAGCTGTTCATTCCAAAACAGGCATTTAGGGTGAAATTCACTCTAGCACAGAAGGTCAGTGGAAGATGCAGTCTGTACTTAGGTCCCACTTATGCCCTCAAAACGTGAAATAAGAGACACAGAAACCCTTTGGGTTAGCCCTTCTGTGTTTAGACCCAAAAAAACTAGTGAAGCAAGATGAAGAATCCTTTGTTGGCTTTCAAGGGATGGAGTAGATCCATAGTTCTTATGCTCTTGCTTTATAGGATCTCCTGAGACCACTAACTGCCTGGGATCTAGCCAAGACTCTGTCTTTTCCCCATATTTTTAACTTGGGATTTTTTTTCTTACGTATTTAAATTGAACTCAATGTCTAGACAAACACAACTTATAACACTGTTTTTCAACTATGGTCACATCGCAGACTATTTTTTAATAAAATAAGCCACTAACCTGGAGCCACTCAATCCCAACATACATTTTACTTTGGAAAATTTAATGCTTGATTGCATCAACATCACATTAGAATGGCTTGTATTAATGTGGGGTGACACTTCTTGGTTATGACTCATCTTCCTTTCTTGTATCCATAATGTTTACTTTTCCTTCCCTGGTTATGGGATTTTACTTTAGCACTCAGATCATCATTTACAGGCCCATCACTTCTATGCTTGTTCTCTCCTGACTTTTCAAAAAGAGTGTGACTACAGTTAACTCTATTGCAATAGTCCTAATACTGAAGAATTTGAACCAGGAGCAAAGAAATATTCATATTTTAAAATGTAATTTCCCAAAATTTTTTTTGAATTTAAAGCATTATGAATGGAGCCAAAAGAGATTTGAGCATTGCTACTTTGCTAGCAGGGAGGGCCTCTGTATGGACCACCTGGAAGAACTTCAACCACTGTGTAGTGTGTTGGAGGTCACCTCAAGAAACCACAGACCACAGAATGAAAATCCTTCATCTGTGACAATTGGACAGTCACATAAAATGTTCAAAGTGTTAAGTTCTTTGAACAACAGATATTCTAATTAATATGAAAAAACCTAAACCAAACTATATCACAGGAAGGCTTTTTAAGCATAACAAGTTTGTTGCCACAAATCCACTGCAAGATAAACCTCAGGAGTAAAACCTGGTTCTACTGAAGGTCAACTTCTCACTGATTTACCTACAGAGTATTATTTGACGTTCCACAGAGCGGGGAAACTAGCTTCCCTACGGAGTGGGAAAGCTTTAAGCCAGTCAAGAGGCATGCTCTGAAATAATTCAGTAATTCAGTGTTTCCCTGTTCTATCACCACTGGGCTAGGCTAAATCTCTTTCCCAACAGACCATCTATGACAACAAATTATTGTCCACCGATAACAATGAGCCAGAAAAAACATGCAATTAGCCAACTGAATAATTACGGTTTTTATTTTGTAGACTTACAATGTTAAGCAAAAAAGAAAAGACAATTACGTTTTTTCCTTGACTTTCAACTAATGCCACTAAAACCAAAGTAAATACACTCAAAAACATACCAAAAACAAAGCAAGGATTTGTTAAGGGCCAAGAAAAACAAAAAAACTTCATATAAAAATTGAGTTTACATAGAGATACTGGAGAGCCACATCAGTAGCTATTCCATGTCCTTATCCTACAAGACCTTGTACACTAACTCACATACATAGTCCCAGTGATTCTTGATATCGCTTTCATTAGCTCTTTTCCAATAACAGGAATTTTTTCCACCCCATAGTTCGAGCATGTATACTCTAGAAGCCTAAAACCCACTTGCAAATCCATTAAAATCAAAAGGACTCTTCAATTTGCATTAAGTTAAGCTTATGCATAAATATATGCAGAATCAGGATCCTCTAACAGATTTATATTGTTTAAAGCAATACAGGATTTTATGTCTTTTTTTCTTTTTTTTAATCCATTTTTTCCTCAGTAAGAAGTTCTGGAGCAATATCAATTCCTTATTTTTTAGTATTACTTTTGATTTTAGGTCCCTCCTGTGGTGTTGGAAAGCTTTTTGGTTCCTGAAATAGAAGAATCTTTGTTCAGAACACCTAATATTTTCTCTTTATGACACAGTAAGAGTTTCCTCTTTTCATTTCTAGATTTTTGAGAGGAATCTTGACCATTTTGTCTTGTTAATATATACTCAGTGATGCAGTTACAGACGGTTTATACCCACATCTTTTCCTTTTAGCCAGAATATTGACTCAGCCTACCCTTTAGCTACCCCAGGAGTGACAAATGATTATACTTCCATTTATAAAGGTGTAAAAACTGTAGTCATTCTTCTACATGCCTAATACTTCAATATTTACATCACATTTATCACTGTGGTGCATAAGCAAATACAAGAAACAAAGAAAGCATTTGAAAGCACTGAAATCTTTCTTTTAAAAGAGACTGCAGCAGATTTAAGTGATTCAGAGCAGCATGGCTCTTTTCATAAATTAACATACTTGGCAAAGCAAAGTAACTCATGTAGAACTTGGTGTTGCCACAGCTTGTCCACTCCTGATACCTTAACTACATTGCTCTATTACCTACATTACTCATTTATCTCTGAGACATGCTGCAATGCAGCTTGAAACAGAATGGTTAGATAAAGGTTTCAAGCATACTTTGGCATCAAATTCCCACAAAAAGTACTGGAAACTCAAAATTTAAATAAAGTTTAAGATTAAAGTCATGGAAATCCATTGAAGACAGATGGGATGAAGCATGTATCCATCTTTAGGGATGGATAAGTATATGACTGGGTACAGGGACACTGATCCAGACTCAGAAGTGTGAAGCACTTCTACATCCCAATGACCAAATCTGTAAACATACTTCAGCACCTAACTTTCACTGGCATAAACAGGAGTGAATCAAGTCAGTGATTTTGAACATCTGGGTTTAATCCTAGTTTTAAACTCACTTGTGTCTAGTTTTTAAAGGCATTTACTATGCTGGTAAGTGCTTAAAGGTATTTTCAAAAGTACTTGTGTACTGACTTTCAAAGAAAAGCTCCAGCATTTGCTAAGACACCTTGAATAGCTAGCCTCGATTTGTAAATTGGGGCTTTAGATACATCAATTAAACCCAAATTCTCAAAACATTAGGGTGTGTAACTGCCACAGAAAGAGGAAAGCAGAAGGCCTTGAGAATTGTGCAGGTTTTGCCTGTAGGGATTGCTGAAAGTTTCACACATTTTATTGATTTTTACCAAATAGTTAAGTACAATCTGTGATATAATATTTGCAATTTAGCAATTTATTTTTTTTTTAACTTAGGGTCCTCACTGACCTCCCCTGAAGTTGTCAAAAATAGTTGCACTAATGCTCCAACTAATGAGAACCGGATTTAGTCTTCAGAGAATGGAAGAACTAAGAAAGAGGAGATTTTAATTACTAAGTTACGTTTTGAAGCAATGATCACGGCAGGCAGAATTCATGCATTCAAACATAACCACCAATATGTTTTTACAGAAAATGTTTAAGACATCATTTAATATTCACAGTTCTGGAAGCCATGCTCTTCTCTATAAATGGATTGTTCTTGGCAATCAAGCATTCTGTATATGCCAAGGAGATTTAAAAAAACCCAACAAATTAAATTCAACATGCAGCAGTGTTATGTCAAGACAGATTTTAAAAGGAGAGATAATGAGATATCATTGTACTTGGAGGGGGTGTTATAGGACTCAATGTATTTATTTTTTTTTTTAATATAGCATTCAGCACAGGAACTGTTTTTAAAAAACAATTGATATATAAGCATTGCCTGCCATTGCAGTGCTATTCCCACTTTAGAGGTGTGGAACTTGGGCACAGAGAAAAAGCTGTTTCTCTGAAATCAAACATGACACCTTCTGGCAGAGCTAGAAATTTCAAAGCCCCGCAGCTTAATTGATGATCTTTACCACAAGATCATTGTTGTTTTCTGTACTTCATTTGAGATAAGATGTTCAAGCCACCTCACAGTTTGGGCTTTTAATTGGATTTGTACCCACAGTCACCTAGTAATCTTTTCATTTCCATGCCTAATTTACAATAAGAATGTGCTATTCCTGCTTCAATAATAATATAAATGTTTCTGATAATAGAGTATTAGTGGATGTCCTACTTCTAGAATAAACTAAAGCTTGCTGAATGCAGTATACAATGACTTTTTTAATAAGGAGAAGCATTGTGGACTCATTGGAAGCTTTTAGTAGAAAGTAAGAGTTCAGAAAATCAGTGTCCCTTTATAGTTCTTATAGTACCTCAGAGAAAGTATATTACCAGCAGTGTGCAACACAGAGAAGAATCTGTTACCTGTGACTATATTTACATTAAGCTATTTCACAAAGCAATTTTAAAGAGTCTACTCCTTAATATAAAGGCATCCTGCTTCTTAAGCAAAACACTTCACAAAAATAAAATTGCCAATAGCATCAATGTTCCAAGAGCAACAATAAAATGTTTGGAACTGCTTTAATACTCCTTGGAGTTTCAATACCTTTTCATCAACAGATGTTATACACACACAGCCAGTGCTGGCTGCATCAACATAGTACCACACCAGATCTACAATGGGGTTCAGTGCTGTTTCTATCAGGGAAAGGGAACCAATGGTAACAATACTGGGAAATTTTAGCTACACTTGCTGGTAAATGTAGGATTCCTATGCAGATTTTAATAACCAAGAAATGGAAATGCTTTTAAGTGTGCTACAATTGGGTGCTACTAATCACCCTTTTAATCCTCTTGAAAAGCAGAAAGTATTACCCAGCATTTTGATATTAAATGTTTCAGAGTGATCATTTTTACCCCGGAGTGGGAAAACCAGGATGGAATTGAAGGATCAGATCCTTCTTTCAGAGGAGCAGACTAGAAATTAAGAAATGTATCCCAAAAACCAGTTCCCATACTGCCCACCCACTGACCCTATTAGCAGCAGCCTGCCTTTGGCAAGAAAGTCCTCTCCTCTAAAACTCCCATTTAAACAATGAAACAAGTGAAAATTGTTTTGTCTGCTTTTTAGCATTTTTCTAGCTATTTATTTCAACCTGAGGCATCACCTCAGTGAAGGAGTATTTTACATCATGGTCCTTTCTTTTATGGGTAATAATAGAAATAATATCCATTAAAGAGTCAAAAGTACCTTAAATTACTTCCAAGTGATGGTCCTACTGCTCTCAGAAACAGCAGGATAATAAGTCTTTGTACGTATGCAAATATATCATTGTCCAAAATGCACAAGGGTCATCTTAGTCCTTGCTTAATAAAATATAGCCATTTATGAGTAAAATGCAATATGCTCTTTTTGATAAGGCAGCAGCTATGTTGTGGAATAAGAATGATGCAGTGTTTTCTGGCATGGTCCAGAGATTTTTTAATTTTTTCATAATCATGATGCCAAAAACTGACACAGATTTAGGATAGAACTTCAGCAATTGCTTGTTAGTGTAAAAACTTCACCTGAGCATCTAATTAATGATTGTCAACAGAGTAGTTGAAATGAAAAATAAATGTTTTATTCATCTACATAACCACGGTAAGTCGGAACAACAATTTTCCCAGTGCACATGAACCTACCTGGCAATGCTGGGGCCTAACTTCCTAAAAAAACCCTGATTTTTAATTGCTAAATGCCTTATATCCTGATTTTACACAGGAGAATCCTTACAGCTTTAGCAGAGTTCAGGAGTCTAGAAGGCTCAGCTACTCAGTTCACTATAAGAATGACTGTGTGAATCAATTTCTGACACCTGGTTTATTTAGGCGGTTCTTACACTCCACGTTTAGGAAAGCAACCCCCAGAGAAATAAGTGTGTCCAAAGCAAAGAAAATCTATAATTACTTCTGTGCCCTCAGCTGTATCAGAATGCATCTCCTGCAGGTTTAAAATTCATGAGAAGAAAGATCAGAAGAATGATCTACAGCTTGAAGTCATTTCTCAGCTGGGAATTTCCTGGAAAATTGTGCTACTCCATGCACATAAAAATAACATAAATGTGTGTATATGTTCGTGTACAGATGCAAAGGGCTCTGAACACTGTTTATGTGCAAAAAAGAGTTACGTAAACTCCTGAATATTACTTAATTTAAAATCAAATAACACCTCTTACAGCCTGGCCTGTATAGGCAGCTATAATCCCAAGGGTAAAGCTTAAGTCTAGGAGATAAGAAATTCCTGTAATTTCCTACCCTGAGCCTGAACCTTCCTGGCTATGTGGCTGATGCTTCACCTTGTGAACACATGCTATGACTGTCAGTAGGTCCAATAGGAGTGCTCCAATAAGAGCTTTACCCTCTACGTTGTCTCTTTCTTTAATCTGCACCTTAGAAATCCCCACGAGGATGTCAGTTTTGAAGTGCTAGAAGCCTTCTTTAACAAATGTCTGTATCATTATGAATGCTTGGAATGGGAAGAAGTTATGCTAACAGAAGTCAAATTATACCCAGGAAAACATGAGATTTCATTCAGTTTGTTAGTGAAACTAATACAGTGACATAGGGGTCATAGTAAGGGACATGGTAAAAGACGAGGAATAGTACTGCCTCCCAGACCAGGCTCTTCCCTAAATGATATACTACTTTGTCTAATTATAATTTTAAAAATTCATGTGAACCCTCCATTCAAATTTCCTGGGTGCTGATACACAGATCAAGTTTGCATTAATCACATTTGTCTAAATCATGCAGTCGGGTTTGCACAGACACATCCACACAACTGGCTTGGATCACCTAGGCAGAGCACACTGCAGGCAATTTCCACAAGGGGCTTTTACACAATTATATGCACCTATCTGCTATCTGTGCTCTTAAAAATCTCCCCTTTAGCTCCAAAAATCTTCAGGTGAACTCAGTTTGCTTCATACTTGAAAATTTATAGCGTGATATAAATACGTTTGCCATGATGTGTCACTGAAATTTCAACATTAGATGCTTTTCTTCCCCTACACCAAGAGAGAAAAAATTCTCCCATGTTTTGTGATTTATCATTGGCAAGAGACTGGAAGAAATATTTTCCTTTCCTAACTAAATATAAAAAAGAGATAGTTCATTACATTGCATTTGGCTGTGTTTATATGGTGCTGACAAAACACACAGAATATGTAGATAGGCTAATGCGCTGCTCAGTTTGTGTTACTTGATGGAAGACATGGTGGATAGCTTGTTTATGGATAACCTCCACCATGAAATTCTTTTCCTGCTATTTAGTGTGGCCAGTTCTGCAATATTTTTCATTTAGAGAAAATTTTATGAGCCAAGAGACATGTCAGCTGTGGAAAGGATACTTGCAGCATCTAGAGATGGAAAACTGCATAATAGACAAACAAATCACTCTGATAAACACTGGATGCAAAATTGTAACATGAGGCCTCAGGGAGATACTCATATCTCTTCAGCATATCATTGGCTTTCATGGTTTCATGGCAAAATGTGACCCAATACTCTAGGAAAACTTAGATTATGAAATATTTCAGTAATTTTTATTTGATTAAAAGGAAAGAGAACAGAAGAGAAAGAGGATCAGAAAGGGAAGGAAAGGATCAAAGTACGAATTCAATCCCTCTGTTCTCTTATTAAATGTAGGGCTGTGCAAAATATATGCATTTCTTCTAATAACCTTTGGCAGTTGAGTTTTCTCCAGTTTTGCATATAGAAAACATTTAGTTTTCACAGTACTAAAAAACTGAACTGCAACACTCATTCAAAAGTGAATTGTCCAAGAAAGAGTCAATTTTTTATAAAAATGAGACTAGCATCATTTTTTGCAGCAAGACACAAATTCCATATCTTGACAAATTGATTCAGAAGTTTTGCACAATTCTGTCACACATTATCTTTCATTGAAAGGGTAAACTGTCTAAGAATGTTTTCAAGGGCACCTGAAGATGGAATTGCCTATAGATTTGTATTCAGTAATTTGTTGGGCCAGTAAATAGCCTATGCATTAGCAACCATGTACTTTATGCTGCGAGTAAGAAACAAATGGCTTAATCTGGAAAACACTGAACCAAGGGACTGCAACATCAAATGCAAAAGAGTGGAAAATGGCATGGAGCAATGAGGGAAAAAAAGTCTTAGAAGATATTTGATGCTTTAGATCTTTCGGAAATTCTGATTGACAGAACTCGAGCATTCTTAGAAAACCAAGTCGAGGTTAAAATTACCAAGAATATTAAGGATTTTGGCTGATGAAGACATTTTGATCTCGTAGTATCCCTGGAACCGTTTGTCTGTCCTTTTTCTAATAAAAAAATGTTCAATGTGCTCAGCACAAAGTAATGTGACACAGTTCTCACGATGAAGTCTGGGGAAAGGGGAATAATGGAGTCACCATAATGAATGTGACATAGTGTGAGGGCTGATTATGACAGGATCCTAACGAAGGCTAAAGCAAAGGAAGACACAATATAAACACAATATAGTTGGTTTTGGATAAAAGCCCAGTGATGCAGGCAAGGAGAAAGGAATGTGTTTCAGTGAAAGAAAGAGTCTATGGCCAAGGCCATCACAGCTGCACTCCTGTTCCTCAACAAAACCCTGAGAACAGCATAAAAACAAAAGTTCATTTTATATTGCTGAAGAACATCTTGGATGGGATTAAGAGAAAAAAAATCAAGGAACTTGAGAGCAACAAAGCAGACGTCTAATACATTGGGGAGTTCACTTGACTTCAACATCATCTGACTTGTGCTTGAAGTCTTATCCTCTTCATTTTTTTAATTGATCCTTGTTAAGCAGAATTCAATGTTCTTATTCTTGTAAGTGATGATGGAAATGCCATGTGGTATAACGTGGCTATCATAGATCTGCTATCTAGGTCATATATGGAAAACTTACAGAAATGGATATGTCAAAAAAGGAAATGTTTTAACAAGTCATGCTACGCAACCGTGGCGTGTATGTGATTTTCACAATGAACTATACATGGTAATCCTGAAGAAATCAAAGTGACAAAGCACTTCCAGGCCTTTTTAGTTGGGGGAAAAGAAAGAAAAAATCTAAATTACTATTTCATATATGTCACACTCTATTGTAACATAAAAATAATAACATTTTGTATTAGTGCCCTTTTACTGCTGGGTATCATTACAAAAATTAGCCATTTTGTGATGCAGGCAATAAGCCACCACTTTTATAGTTGAAAACACCAAAGCTACAGAAATTACTGATACCAAATGTGAGATTTACACAGCCACAGTTATAATTAAGAGTGCTGTCTCTTCCCTCAGGCTTTTCAGACATGCTTTCAGTGCAAAGATATGGAAGATCTTGAACTGCATGCCTGTGTTCTTCATCACCCTGATTCAAACACTGAAAAATCATACTCTGCATGTCAAAAGTACTATTTAGCTGTGTTCTTAATTAAATGGGAGGCCTCTTTCCCTTATTTGTAGTGTAGACTATATACAAATTTTGATGAAAATAGGAAAAAATTGGTACACTACAAAATGAAGTTTTGCTTTTCAAACAGATCCAATCCTGCTGTTATATTCAGATCGAGATATTAAATCTGGTACAATTATACTAGTATCTCTGGTGTGTTTTACTTTGAAAATTTCAGAAAAACACTAGTTCGAAGTGTCAGTAGGAATTAAATTGGAATTACTTTCATTATCAAATGTCACAACAGCAAGCATACAGAGACACCTGGAGACCCATATTTACACAAGGGCAAACAGCAGAGTACTTGATCTACCTCGGGGGGGGGGGGGGAGAGGGGTGGCTGTTAGCTGCTCAAATTGTTTGGTTGAAATACCTTTTTTATTTACGAAATATAAAACCATCTGCCTTAAATCCCAAGCTGACACTATTCATTACCATCTGAACTGAACTGCTCTAACAAATAGAAAGGTATGTTCTCTGTGCTTTCCCCCATTGTCTGAAGGCAGAAATAGCAGTTCAGTTCAGAACCAGGCAAGGAAAGGAATCATAAGAGATTGTATGACAAAGCAGCACACACTTCAGAACTCAAGCCTCCTCCATTCTCCACATCCTACTTATCCATGCTGAGATACAGATGTCACTAAAGAGCTCAAACACAGCAACTTACCTCTGTGTGGCTAAGACAATACAAAGTAAAACAACAGTCTTGTGCTACCTATACTTTGCTGCTACATCCCCCAGGACAAAAATTATTAAATAAAGGGAAGAAATAGAAAAGTAGGTAATTAAGGAGTAGCTTGTGATACTTTACAATGCAATGAACCATTAGTGAACTCATACTGACTTCAATGGTGATGAAAGGCTGCAAAACACCAGAGGAGACTGCTTTCTCAGCCTGTTAGCAGAGGAACTTCAGCAGATGCTGTCCGAGATTCCAGTGACATCCACTGCAAATATGGGGATAACAGATCCCCACAGCCCACGGGAGGTAACTTTCATCCACAGAAATCTTGAATATTTTCTTCACAGATTGCTTTGGATGTCACTGGCTGAGACTGCAAAAGGTAAAACATTATATTCTAATTTCCTTTTTCTCCAGGGTGAATAAATGAATAGATTATATTTACAATACCAACCGCAAGTCAGGGAACCTTTGTGCTTTCAAGTCTATTAGTTCCCTGTGATCTGCTCTTCCAAATCTGTTATGCTTCACACTGATCTGGCATCTCAAGTTTGTTCTTAGAAGGAAGTAAAGAAAAGATGAAAGGGGAAGGGGGACCTCCTCAATTGCTGTCATCTTGATCAAATGTGTATTTTACATCAGAACTTGCTACTGGGCAGACCACATGTGATTACGTTTTAGCAGTTGGAACCGATATTTTCCACTTTTGCATATTTCCAGTTTGCTCAAGACACCAAAGTCATTCAGATTAGGAAAAAGAGTAAGAAAGGGTTGGTACAGTTCACTAATGGAACACTCTCTTCAAAATAAACTGCTGCTTCCCCAACTTTTAATTTTTATATTCCTGATGACAGATTTCCCAGTATACTCTAGAAGATGTACTGATCCCAGTAAATATTCAGCCATCAGGTAAATATTCTATATTTATCCCTTATTTTTCCTCTTCCTAGTACAAGGAAAGTATAAATGCTCACTCAGTACAACAGAACCCACACTCAATCTCAAAGGAGTTAGCTCCTAGCTTTTATGTCAGAATGGATTTTGTTTCATGTTTTACACCAGAGGGAGACACTATGCCAAGTTTAAATTAAGAACAAAAGTCCAAGTAATGGTGCATCACTTGTGGTTTTGGCAGGGGTAAAAAAAAAAGGATAGCCTCAAAGAAAACATACCTTTTATAGAAACCAAATCTAAACCACAAGTGGCAAAGAGAAAACTGCATGGACAAACAAAACTGCTGGATAAACAAATCAAAATTACACAGGAAGCTGACACCCATTCTTTACAGTGGAAAACCAAAGATAAAAATGAGTCATAAATTTTATATTTTTGGACAAGGCAAACTTCCATCTGTCTGACAGTATGGGATTTATATTCTCAAAGAAGTCTAATATTTCGGATATTACCCCTAAATAACTAACCAAATAATCAAGCAGAAGGATCATTTAAAATAGTTGATGTCATGGAATAGCTGACTGCTCTGTGAATAGTAGGAAAATGGCTGGCCTTGTGCTGCAGTATGCATTTTAGATTGAATGATTTAGAATATATATAAAAAGTGAGTGAGCAAGAAAGAGAAAGATGGAAAGAGGGAGGGAAGGAGGAGAAAGAAGAAGAAAGATGAAGAAAGGAAGAGAAAGAGAGCAAGAAAGAAAGGGAAAGAAAAAGGGTAACGCAAGAAAGAGTGAAAGAAAAAGGAAAAACTCCCAATAACCTCTAAGTACATTAGATACTGAGTTTCTTCTTAGGAAGGTAGCAACAGTTCTAACAGAAATTACTTTTCCCATAGAATTTTAAAAATCTATGTCTGATTTAACTTTTTATTTTTCTTCTAGCATGTTTTCTTCCTGGTTTTTGTTTGCATATAAGGTGCCATTTATAATGCCATTACTCATTTGTCTAGAAGGTGTGTAATCACATCAAATTCAATAGTAATAAAAAAGAAAGTCAATACCATAAAGTGGGTCAGGAGAAGTGAAAGAGTTGAGTCAAGCACCAACACATCTTGCCTCACATCTCTGACAGCCTTTACACCTCTGAAAGCCCTAGCAGATCTTTTAAGTAATTTATGTATTCTCAAATATATAACGCCCGTTATCTCACTGTTGTCTTCCTCATCCCTTTGCCAGAGGTTATCACACCTGTAGGACAAATGTGTACCTGCATCTCAGCTGCCTAGTTCACAGGTAAGTGCAGCAGTTGAATCACAGGCAAAAGCAGGCAATGAATTTCAATACCTTGTGGGCAGGAACATAACACTTTTTCACAGCTTTCCTATGAGCACAGCAATGCCTTTAGGGACAGAAGGATACTACGTCCATTTGAATTACAAGAGGGTAATACATATTGCTTCTGCATTGATTCGTTATGAGTCAGGCCCCTACATGTCACTTTTCCTTTCGGGAGATGACTCCAAATCCTTCTTTCACTTTATAAGAATAAAAGAAGACCTAAGCAAGGTATTTACTAATTTTGTCATAGTAAAAGGTTGAACAATAAAGTGCATGCTGGATGTGTCTGGAAGAATAAACACTTTATAGGTTTAGATGATGTTTCTGTTTCAAAGAGTGCAAGAATTAGATGATGTCTGATCCTTATTTACAATACCTATGCTTTCTTCTACCGCAGTAAACGTACGCCTACCTATGAAAGTCTTCTAATTTGGAAGATTCTTCTGACTAGCCTAAATTTAGAGCTGAAATACAAGGTGCTGTGAAATATATTTAAGTATATTTAAGTTAGAACTCCCTCAAATTTACTGCTATGCATCTAGTGATATGCTAGTGCTGTTTCCAAAAATGCTGAGAAGCCATGGTGATCCTCCAAAGGTATAAACAAAAGCAGGTAGGATTTATCTGCAAATAGCACATATATAGCCAATGTCAGTTCATCGCCATTTTCTTTGACACACTAACAAACCATGTCTTCCCATCCACCATCACACACAGAAATAGCTCTAAATGTACTTTACTGTTGAGAAAAGTGCAAATAAATAACATAAACTGCTACCAAATGAAATAGAGATACTTTACAAACCCCTTTAAAACTTGCTTGTGACAGCTCTGCCACTTTTTCGTACAGGAACTATGATTCATATTAGTTGAGACTAAGTTTCAGCTGAACACGTGAGTAATAGTATATTCTGGTATGAAATAGCCTAAGATATTTGTACTTTAGGAAGCAGAATAAATGCAGTGATTCATAGCATTTTTGTACAGTGCAGTGAGCATTCACACACCAAAGCTCTCTCTCACTGGTGTAGCAAAAAAGCAGGAGAAAAAAAATAAATAACAACTCCTAAATAGTTTGGAATAGCTTATGAGGAAAAAAAGGCCAAAAGGTGTTTTAAAAAACCTTAACACTTGCATTTCCACAACTTGGAGAGGAGAGAATGAAATAGATAAAAAATGCTTCATTTCCTTTCCATTCTTTAAAGCCAGTAGTAAGTGCCATGTTGGCATCATGACCCCAGTCTGGTTTGTGGGTGGCCCTGCTGCTCTGGGGCACCTTTGATCTGCTGAGCACTTACATGTGCCACATGAGGAACTGGCTGGTACTGCTGAGTTCCTAGAGATGTGCACCCGGTGGGATGCTGATCCCCAGAGCCCCACTCTGCTGCATCTGCCCACTTTGTTACATCTGTTCTTATATCACTTGGTACAGCAGAAGCATTCCCTGCTGGGTTCCAGAGCCAACAACCAATTTACACATTGGAGAAAAAACATGAGTACGAATACCTCCCAGTGAAACCAACATACAGCCACCTCCCCAGTCAGGAGATGTTAGTAAATAAAATAAGCTGACAAAATACAGACTACTAAATATATTTCAAAGACGATATTAAATGATATCCATTTTTATTACAAGCCAGATATAATTTCGGAGGTATAAAATTACCTAAGTCATCTCAATTTATTCTCATTTAAAGTTTGCTCCTATTGATGTGGTTGTGGAAGTTTTCTCTCTTTTTTGTTTTTAAGGTTATATTTAAGGATCATGCCAAGCATTTAGGTGGCATTATATTCATGAGTACTAGCACATAAAATATTTTGTAAACTTTCTTTTAGTAAACATACAAGGAATGGTAGTACCAGATCTTTAAAGGTCAGGATAGTTAAAGACAATTTTCTTGGAGACAGCCTGAACTAGGACAGTTGCAAACGTCATAGTACGAGCACACTGTAACTCTTACTTTCACAAATATCGTCTTGATTATGTGCACTGACGTAATTTAGCTTTAAATGGTCAGCTTATAGCTAAGAAAAAGAGTGGTCAGAGGTCTCTTCAGGCCCCAGTGGCCCATCAAATGTCTGTGGTTATAAGTAACTCATTTTGCAAATTTGTGCCCAAAGGTATCCATTTACTGCAAAATGGTGGTGCAGGGCTGGATCAAAGCTGCAGCACATAGTAGAGACCGCACAGTTATTCTCTGTCAGGTCTCTAAAGTTAATATTTATTGTAAAAATGGCTCAAGTTTTTATACCAGGTATATAAAAACCTGAGCTTCTGACAGGTAATTAAGCATCCAAGTGCCCTCTGAGACAGCTAACTTTGTGTTTTACCCATGGATACGTAGAAAATTACCTAATTTCCAACATATTTCCACCAAAAAAAAATGCATATGCAGAGTTATTACTCAAGCCAATGTCCAAGTGACAAGCTCTCAGCCCTCTTACTCCGCTGCCAGATGGTTCTATTCCAGGGGCAAATCCAGAACACATCTAAGACAAATGCAGATAACACAGTTGCTGTTAGGTATCTTACATAGAGATCAAATAATATGCATCCAAATACTCAGAGGAACTTCCCTGCTTTCTCTTCTGGATCTGCTTCAGTTTGAAGAAAACCTTTTATATTGATTCTTGGACTACAGTCACTCTGTTCATTCACCCAGCCCTGCGAAGACTGAATTATGGCATGAAGCGAGAAAGCACTAGCAGAAGGAAGAAGCCTACCTATATGGTAATTAGATGGCCTAACTATCCTAGTTAGGCAAAGTTCTGCAACCTTAACCTCAGTTGTCTTCCTCAGGGCTGTTGGACATTTGCTTTTATATTCTGAAGTAAGAAAATAGATGCCTAATTCCAGAAAAGGATATGAGGCAGCAGGAATTTTGCCCTATTCTCTACTGAAGCTCCTTCTCAGATTGCTTAAATACTCTTCTGAAAATTCTTTGCTTACATATTTACTCATGGATTACAGAAATGTAAACTGCCTCTACCAAGGGCAACAGCCTAGGAAGAAGTGTCATCTGTGTTGCCATGTACCTTTATATTTTTAACCTTTCTGCCAGCACCAGCAAGATCTGGTGGGTGTCAGCTCCAGTGTATACATCACACCATTACATTTCTCTCTGAATCAGAATTTAACAATTTATTTTATGCAATATTTTACAATTTCAATAAGTGTAGAGATTATACATTTGAATCTCACAGGGCTGCTGTCAATAATATTGACAGAAAGAAATGGGGGTTTCTACCAGTAGAAAAATATATTTTTGGTCAAAATGATTCCATTTCATCCATGCCTACAACATTGATATGGTATTACACAGATAAACAGAGAAGCTCTTGAATTTTGGGGTTTTTTTACTGCTAGATATCACTTTCTCACTCTCTACACTGGTCTATGGCCTCACCTGTAACTTGCTCCACTAGAGTCTGAGACAGTTTATCACCACACAGAGCTATTTCAGGTGTCAGTTAATTAAGCAAAAGTAAACATCCTATATATAAATAATGACTGGTTCCTGGTAATCCAGATTTCTCTCAATCTTGCCACCAAAAGCTCATGTGATAAGGCAGCTTTTAGCAATAAGTGTAATACTTGAGCAGCTAAGTCCTTTAAGAGTAAAGCAGATAGAAGACATGCAGCATCAGTCACAGAATCCCCTCTTATGAGATATTGTAATTAAATATTTTTCTGAGTTATGTCCAGAATGGAAAAAGTTGCCCTACACAGACGTGCTCCTGCAACTGTATCAGTCATCAAAACAGCTCTGACCATTTAAGGTCTCTAAGGCCTGTGCACCTCCTTTCAGAAAGTTCATCCAGAACACACAGTTGGGTTCATATGCAATAAAAGAATAAAGGTCTACAGAAAAAATAGGTGGGGAAGAAGTCACTCTTTCTTCCCACTCATATGCAGACTACAAAAACAAGAGGTGACTCTCTCCAGCAATACTTTTCTATCTTTGTAGTGATACTGTTGGGTTTCAATAGGTACAGAAAGAAGGCAACTCTGGTCTTCAGACAGCCTGTTTGACAGATTCAGAAGTTCACTTTCAAGCCTTCACTGATCATTTAAATAAGTGGGAGAAGGGAGGAAGAGCAACAGTATAATGGGCAGCCTGCTATGCCCAAGTCATCTCATATAATAGAGCATGCATGTATATTCTTCATCACATTTGGCTTGTAAACTCATTGCCAGTTTTCTTTCTGTTTCTCATCAGCTCCTCCCACTGGGATCCAGCCAGTACTGTAAGAGTTAACAGATGCAGTTTATTTTAAAGTGTTTATATCCTTCCAATGACAGGAATGTAGTTTATTAAAAACAATAAATAAATAAAAAGCCTGCAATATATTTTTATAAAGGTGGGTAAGGTGGAAACAACATCCTTGTCATGTCAACCTTGAGGGAGATGCTTAAAAATACAAAGACATGCAGATATGCTATTAAAATTGGAGAGAGAGGGAGCATGGCTGCTTCTTTCACTCTCCTTTGAATTGTCACTTCTCCATGACAGCCTTGACATTTACCAGATGGAGTCAAATTTGTTTCATGCACACACATAAGCAGAGGCAGGCTTCAGCTAAGCCAGTATTTTTCCTTTCAAAATATTGGCATTAACACCTTAAAGTAAATATAAGCATGAACTAAAAAGAGAAATCTGAATCTGTTCTGCAGCCACGCAACGCTGCTAAAGCTTTCTGATGTGCAAGGGGATATGAAGTGATTTGTAATGTTTTAAAAAATAATTTAACAGTACGTAATAGATATCAAAAAACTGTTGCAACAAAGATGAAAGAAATAATGGTTTTTGCAGGGGAATGACTAGCTTTGTCATAATCTTCAAACTATGGCTGTAATTAGCCACTACTGCTCAAGCCTTAATTCTAAACTCGGTGTTGCAAAGAAAAAAAGGAAAAAAGAGAAAAACTGAAGATTTATAATTCTCACACATTTTGCTTGGATGTCTTTCCCTAATATCCTCCCAAAATTAATAGGTACTCAAATATACTGGGTGTTTAGCAATCATTTTGCAGAAAAAGAATAAATTTTGCTTATGGCTTGTGTGACTTGTACCTGCATGCAAGTAAAAACGTATGCTTTTTCATGCAATGATATTTTTTCCAACGCTTTAAGTGAGACTATTGACATTTCATGCTGAATTTATTATACTTTACACAGTTACCATTTGAGTCAAGAAAAGCACTGAACTTTGCATTCAGATCAGTACTTACACATGACACATAAGTGCATATACTGCTGCTTGTTCCAGTGAAGGTGCTAGTTAGACGCTTAAGAAATAAAATTATTCATTGTTTAAAGATACAGAATTAAATGACTTACTAAACTGAATTTTACCTGAAAAATATCAGAATAAATCTGAACGCTTTGTATAATGTTCTGACTTTTCGAGCGTTAAGATATTGGATACTTTCTGCTCATAACTGGGCATCATCAACCATCAGAAAACCAATATTTATTTTTTTTCATAAGGAGAAGGAAATTAAATACAGCTTTTCTGGAAAAAAATCATTCTATGCTTTATTAATGTCAACAGTTTAAAAAAAATATTGGTTTTGTCTTCAATTATATTGATTTTCATATGGTAGGAATCTAAATGAATTCCTTTTGGTTTTCCATATTTTTATCCATATCCAAAAAAAAAAAATAAAAAGGAAATAACAGATCTTCTAAGAGATCAGAATGTCTCAATGACCTCTATCAGCTCTTAAAGTTCCCTCACTTCAGCAAAGGATGGCTTCCATATGAATTTTGTTAGAATAATTATTGTTCGTGGAGTAGAAAAGGAAGTAATACAAGTAATTACAAGTAATCCTACATATTAATTATGTAGAAGCATGAATAAAGCTGTTGCTAAATCTCCCTTTTTCAATCAAATCAGATTCTGACTCTCATTGCTATTACTGTAATTTAGAAACAAAAAGATTCCTTTACATAAAGCTAATAGAAGTACTAAGGCAACATCTTTGATGACATTACCTCTTTCCATTTTATTTAAAACTTACTCCTCTGGAATAAAGAGAAAACCAAGAGAAAACCAAAGCTGGTGTTTACCTGTGTTGTTAAAAACAGAATGAATTTTTAATGGTAGGGCTACTAAGTCCATCATTCACTAAGGGGCTTTAATTAGTTTTTGCTGGGATTTGAGAAAGCTGCAGAGGACCTAAAATATATTTTAAAGAACCACTGAAAAGGGCAGTGGTTGCCTCTGAAAAGCAATGACATTTCAAAGATGCATCAGGAAAGAAGGTAGCCATAAAAATCTCTGTACAGAAATATTGCCAGAGTTCAGACATGAATACAGTGAGACCTGAAAAAGCTGTAAATGGTGCAAAGGACTTAGTGTTATTTTATTTTTTCTTTATTTATGATGATTTCCCCCATACAAATTTATTTTTTTTTAACCTAACATTGTTCTCTATTAAACAAACAATGAGAACAAAAGCATGCTGCAATTCTAAAAACTAACACTATAAATGTACATGTGCAATGCAAAGGAAGGAAAAGGCATCCTTGGTACCCAAAATTTACTTTGAGGGTGTATGCCTGCAATGTATAGGGAACTAGAGAGTAAGAAAGAAACACATTAGAACCGGAAAGGAGTATTTCAAGTATATCTAACTTCTCTACTTCTGTCTGCTTGTCTACCCCATCTCTGCTTCCCCCTGCTTTAGGCTTGTCTGATCTCCATGTCTCTCAACAATGGCTGGCTCACAGCTCCCTCCTTCCCACTCATAACCAGTCCAAACTACTGATCTCTTCCACCAATTCCCAAACCTCCCCCTCATAATTTCCTGGCACCGTTTGTTTTCTTCCTGTCGCCCAATCTTCTAGTCCCAGCCTCTTCATTGTCCCAACCCAAGTCTCGTCTCTCATCTTACCCCTCCGCCAGCCTTTTACCTAAAGTAAACCTCTCCTTTAGGCTGGACAGGTTTTCATAAGGACAAAAGTGTCATGTGTTGGACACAGAAGTCACATGGCTGCCATATTTTAAATTACTCAAAATGAAACATCACCAAAATTTCAAACTTTCAAAACCAGCTTCAGACAGAAGACCAGCATGCAAAATTCAATTGAAATTAAGCACAATTTGGCTAAATTCTGCCTTAGTAGTACTTCAGTGTTCCCCAAGTATCTGGATGTCTGGTGGCTTGAAAACATGTACTACTGCCTCCCTCACTGCTCTAATGAAGAATATTCTGCCTTTGGTATCTGTGACTATTTCCTCTTTTCCTCCGTTCTACTTGTTAAATGTTCAAAAAAAGAAGATATACTGGCACCAGCAAGAAACATTTAGAACCAGCTATTGTATTCTAAGTAGGAAAGTAAAGATGTTACGCTAGTTTCACACATTCATTTATCCATGTCTGTCTAGCAGCAGCAGCTACAGGGGAAGAACACCAACATTGCCTGTTTAAAATCCAAAATCTTTCTATTTACAAAAAAAAATATCATTCACACCCACAAAACATGGAAATTAGGGCCTTGACTTTTGATTTGTCTAAAATATATATAATAATCTTTCAGATTATAGCTAACAAAGAAAAAAAAAAAAAAGGAATGTTCTTGATTCACAAAGGACTTCAACTTGACCTTACTGGTGCACTGAAAGGCTAACAATTCCCTATCTATAAACAACATTCAGAAACAGTTCCACTCTCCCAAATATGTACATGAAGAACCACTTTGGGATGAGTATCTAGACAGACAAGTAGAAAACATGAACCAGAAAATGCTATTTTTTAGCTCTAGATAATAAATCGAACTTTAAAAAACTAAACTGAACTGATTAAACATGCTGAGATAGCCCTGGGGAAGAAAGAGTGCATGAAATTACTGAGTTGAGAAATGTACAGATTTTATTCTGGTAGTTATCAAACTTTGTAGAGCTTTCATACTGGAGAATAATATAGATGAACGAAGGAAAATGAAAGAGGCAGTAGCCTACAGTTCTAAAATTTCATAGAATCACCAAATCATTGAAGTAGGAAGGGATGTCTGGAGATCTAGTCCAATGCCCTGACCAAAGCAGGGTCACCTAAAGCAGGTTTCTGAGGGCCCATGTATAGTCAGGCTTTGAATATCTCCAACAACGGTGACTCCATGGTGTTTCCAAACAATCTGTGTCACTACTTGACCATCCTTACTATATAAAATATTATTTTATAATTAAATGGAATTAAAAGATGTCTAAGTGATGCAAGCTGTAGTGATTATTCATCACATTTTGGGCAATGTGTGCTTCATCACAGCTATCACAGAAGATTCTTAAGACAGCAAAATTAGGGGTAATTATTGAACAATGTAAAAAACTACAGTAGTCATATATTAAGGTAGGATAGGTGCACACAGACAGTGCTATTGCAGCAAATAATCTTTTAAACTTGAATAATACCCCTGTGACTAAAGAATTTCTGGATAAATTTTATTGTGTTTAATGGACTAGGATTCATTTTTTAGCAGCAAAAGTCCAGTAGTTCCAAATTGGCAATAGTTCTCTCTCTGCTATGAGTAGAAATGCTCTAACAGCCCAGTGCACTTCCCAAGTTTCATTTCAGTCTTTACAGCAGTAACTTAGTACACTCTATAACAGCATCAAAATCTACAAGACCCATGAATTTTAAAAAGGAGTATTTTGTGATTCTAATACAGGAAAAGAATTTTAACTGAATGCTATATATAAATAAACAAGAGGCTGGCATTTTGTTAACATCCAAGGAATATAATGTGGCTGAAATTCATCCTTCCATATCCGAGCAAAGTAATTGGTCTATAATTACCTAAAAGGACACAGTTTCAGTTCACTCTTGCCGGCTGTGGACTGAAATAGTGGTTGTTGCCTCTTAGCAGCCAATTTGGATCAATGCATTCCTGTTAACAGCTTGGCACATCTGTCATCTTCCCCAACGTGCTGGCTAAATCAGTGCCAGCATGGACTCACAGGTTACCATACTCCATATGGATGCAGATGTTCCTTTCAGTGTAAACTACACACTGTTCTTCAGAAATTTCTGCGTGCAGGGAAAACTGATGAAAACATTTTCTCTACAAAAGCTTTCAAGGCTAAAAATATGTTTCAATTTAAGACAGAATTCTAAGGATAATGTGATTGTTGCTGAAAACATTTGATTTTACAACGTGAAATGTATTTTTAGTTCAGCTTTTCAGTTAAAATGCAATAGAACTATCAAAGTTATATTCAAAAGAACTACTTTTACTGAAAAAGGGGTTAAGCTGTGTTTTGAAGAAATAAAAATCCAAATTAATTTGAATGGAAAAGATCTTTTCAAGTAATTTCCCTTAGAGAAACTCATCTCGCAATTAAATTTCAAGGGTGTAAAAGTTATAAAGAGCATTGTGTAACTGAAGTGAGTGTAGAGTTTCCATCATGCTCCCAGGCCGATCTCTATATTAAAGCAACCTTAAAGTTGTTGCCTGGAAGTGTCCTTAAAAGGACTGTTGGCCGGATTTTCTCAGACCTGATGTCTCCAAAACACAGTTCTAAGGTATCACAGTTCTTTCACCATTACACTTTGAGTATGCATCTCTGCATCTGTCAGGCAACTAGACACAGACAATTGCTCCCTGACAAAAGAGTCAAGGATCTGAGACTGCTTTTATGTCCAGTTACAGTACCAAAACAGATACCCCGGTCAAGAGCCAGAGGGGGGAATATAATTGTGGGAAATGAAAAGACAAGATGACTGGAAAAGAAATTGTGGTACCAGAACCACAACCAGCCTGCTCAGAGCCTGCCCCCTGTCAACGCCTGTGGGGCCTCTCTGAAAACGTATCCCAGTGTGCTGGATCCAATCTGCATATCAGGAGAGCAGAACTTCTTGCTGATTTTGCGGTTATGCTGCCATGGGGCTCCAGGCACTAATGTTTGCCTACTGCTTGTCTAGGTTTTGGGGGATTTTCTGTGCATTCTCTTTTTCATTCTTATTCTGATTCTAGAGACAAGATCGGGCCACAGTTTTCTCCCCACTGGACTACACTGTGTCTAGCATGAGGGTTACTGATCGTCAGGAACTTCACATGTCACTGTAATACCAGATAACCAAGACAGTAAAAAGTGAGGACCAAAACAGAAAACTCAGAAGACTTTTAGCAAAACTATTATATGATAGCTTTGAATTCTAAAGCAGGTACTGGAAATATGCATTATAATAATGAGGCAAAAAATTCAGGGCAGCTCATTAAACATAGCATGTTAATTAGCATTCATAGAGAAACGTGGCTGAAACCTGCGATATCTGACAAACATTTCTAATTTCAAAAGAATGGGATGATATTCTGCCACTAATGACAATGTATGTGGCTGAATACAAGAACAGTTCTGATAGTTCTTTTATTTAAACCATGTTCCTATAAAAATAAGTGTGGAAACAGCTTGGACATTCTTCAAAGAAACCAATGGGCTGCATAATAATATAAATTAAGGCCTTTTCAACCAAATTGAAGGAGAGTATTTTCATTTTATTCCATTTCTGTAAATTTTGATGTAATTTGAGCACTGTTACAGACATAAAGTAAATCTCATTAAACCTGATCAAAACCTAATGTAATGCATCATTAATATGAAGAATATTTATCTATTTAGTATAATCAGCAAAAAGTTTGTTACAAACTGTCATATCAGATTACTGCATCTCCTCACAGAAATTCCATTAATTAGGAGGTTTTAGTACTTTATATCCCAGGCACATATCAATTGTACTAAAAGGAGTAATTAACTGAAACACAATAGCATTCATATAGGTGAGGTCAAGAACTAGTTGCAAAAAAATTCTCTTATGGAGAGTCCATCTGGTTTGCATCTAAAAGCAATGGAAAGTATATCTGCAGGAAAATATATCTTGTTTCTGTGCAATTTACCCTCTGACTCTTCCCAAACTGTACTGACATCACAGAAACCTTGAAGAGCTACAGAATTTAAAAGTAGTGTCTTCTACATAGATTTTATGACCATTATAAAAATGATTGTTATTTCGTTAATCCCACCATTGAGAATCTCACCATTTCTCAGTCAACCATTTCTCAGCACAAGCCTTGCATGCAGAGGTCATACCACAAAGACTTCATCCCTTCTGACTATAGGCTGCTCACTACCATGCTTTGAAATCCTTGTGTAAACAAACAACTTATCACACTTTTCAAACAATGTGAACACAATATGCTTTGTGATGTTATATTTATTTGTTTACCACCAGGTTTTCCCATACTTGCTAATTTGTTCATCTGTAGTTAACCCATAACTTGGTTTTACAGTCAGTTGTGGAATTGTTGAGATTCAGCAATGCAACAAACATATACTTTGTGCTTTTCTGTCTCTGAATTTATTGCCTAAGAGAACACTGATACTTTTTTTTTTAACATATTGTCTCACTTTTGCAAGCCCTAAAAATAATCAGTGTTTGAGACTCGATCTGGTCATAATAATGTCGGACACTTGAAAACCACTTTTACAAAGCTTCAATATTTTGATGTGACCATGTGAACTGGGACTAAAACCTTCTCTTCCTTTTGTAATAATGTAAATACTAATATTACCATTGTTTATAGGACAGAGAATAACTTCAATTCCTGGCAGAAATCTTTCACTTTCTAAACTGTTTGGCTTAGTTTTCTAAGCAGTGGCTTTCAACAGCAAGTCCATGAAACTCAGGTGAACTCTACATTACTTCTAAAGGGCCCTGAAGGGGCAACAAAGAAAAGTGAGATAAATACATTATGCAAAGTTTTGTACCACCACTGAAGTGTCAAGTGATTCAAAATGTAACGAGTTTAATCCAACATTCTTAAGGTGTACTATAAAACACTACAAATACTTGTTGCACTTATGTCTTGCAAATACACATGAACTTTATTCTCCCTTCCTAAACTTTGCACTATTTCCTTACTGATACTCTGCTTTATACGAGTTGAAATAGGCTCTGTAAAACAAAAGTTGCTTCGCATAACTGTACATTGTCAGGATGTAAACAAGCTGAGGTCTCCAGAAACAACAATTGAACTTTATTATAACTCAGTTCTTCATTCTCAGCAGAATTGGCACATGGCTGTTAACAAAAATACTTGAAATGTATATAACCATGTCAGCAAATATGGGATATTCAGACCATATGTTCTGAGCTTAGTTAATGATATACCCTGAGGCATATTAACAAAAGCTAATGGAAAAATGAATGTCATCTCAAACTCATCAATAATTTGTATATTAAAACAAAAATCCTGGCAATAGTGTGATTTATTTCACTTATTAAAATATTTGTATTTTTGCTGTACTGTAATAATCCTATTCCTTTTCTTTTTATTAAAGAAAAAAGTCATGGTTCATTATGCCCAGTTATTCACTCTTGATTAAGCTTTGTGATGCTTCCATGACAACAGGTCGTATTCATTAATGTGCTCATGAGTTTTAACCAAGCTAAATAGAGAAGGAAGGGTTTTTTCAAGACCTATAATATGTTGATACATTCATACACACCTTGGCATAACATATTTTGGATGGGGGTGTGTTTGGTTGTTTGTTTTAAGTTTTTTGAGGTTTGGTTTTTTTTTAGTTCATGCCATTTTCATCTAATGCTTGTTGTAACATGCTAATTTTAACATAAATCTTTGCCATGCTTTTTTTGTTGTTGTTAATTCATTATGCCATATGTGATTATTTACATCAAGGGCAATACTATATAATAGCTGCATCTCTGCTTTAATATATTTTTGCTTTTCTCCTTCCTGGAAAAGACTGGTAAAAACTAATTCAATTTGCTAGTTATTCTTTTGCAACACCTAATTGTTTTTACTGCCTTTGATTATTATTAAAGTGATAGTTGCTGTCTTGAATTTACATCCTCTCTTACTAATACTCACAATCCAGTAAATATGAGGAGTTGCAAGCAGGTGACAAGTTACAATACATGCAGCCAGTATGTATCCATCCTAAAGCATATTAACCCACAGGACAGCTACAAAAGCATCAGTCAACAGGTTACACAAAAATTACACAAGCTCTATCCTAGAAGAGTACATCTGATTCTATGCCATAGTTCCAGCCAAAGGATTATGTTATTTGAGACATAAACTAATACCATACTTGGTGAAGATTTCAGGGCACACTTCTTTTCATTTTCTGCCAGACTTTTTTTTTCCATTCCCACAGAGAAACATAAGCATGTGAAGGAGAAAAAAATCTGATGGAAACATAAATGTCAATGAACTCACAACCACCTGCAGCACTGGACATTAAAAAGAACTATGTCTTTATGAAACCAGCATTTTTTAAAAAACAGCAAGGAGGTAAAATGCAAACATACAAAATAATTTTATCAGAATTGTCACATTTTAACTTTTATTGTTATCCTTCGCTGGCACCATTCGCTGGCACCAATCCCATAGTGTTCTTTAAACAAGTCACATGATACTATAAAATGGCTTTGTGTATTAAAATACAGCATTTTTTAGGCAAAATGGCCTTTTACAAGTTGTACAAAATGCTGTAACAACAGCTATTTATAGGGGTTCATTTTTTCCCTTTTTTTTTTTTTACGAATGTGACCAGCCTGGACACATTGTGCACAGTACTTACTTAACATTAAAGGTACTAATAGTTTCTCTATCTTCAAAGTATACATACGCTTAAGGCATAGAACACTGTGCTGCATTCATTAATAAATTGTGGAAAAGGAGAGAAAAAATATCACATATGCATTTTTAAAAGTCCAATTAAACAGAGAGTCTCTGAATTTTGTCAGCAGGAAAATGGACAAAGTGAATTTTAGTGGCACGACATCTCTAGCTAGCCATGAGAGTGTAGGGTGACGTTACTTCTTAGTGGAGAGAGAGGAAGGCTGGGGGAAAGGAATCAGAGCAGTAGTTTAGGCCAGTTGTAGGCACAAGAAGCAAAATCTAAGGCATACCTCACAATTTAGGGACCTAAATCCTACCTAGTCTTACAGCAACCTCCTTCTAGGGTGGAAACTCTCCAACCTGTAACCCCACTTCCCTGTGTGCATGCCTGCTCATTCTCCAGAGTACCTGCCTGAGCAGACAGGCATCTCCCTCTAGTCTCTGCTTCCTTCCTCTCAAGGTTCACTCAGACAAGCCCACAAGCTGCACTCCAGTAGCTTATTAAGATCCCTCCAAAACAGATACAGTCCAGACTGTGGCTAAAGAACTCACCTCTGAAGAAGGAAGTTCTAGGCTTTAGATGTACTGAGTTTGCATAGCAATAAAATTAGCTCTCTTGTAACACAGAAGACTAGGCTGAACTACTGGGCTACCAGCAGATGTACTAGTTGACAGCACTCTTCTTCCAGCCCACCTGTGCTTCTGTGCAGACACTGTGTGATCAGCTAAAGAGCAGATCAAATAAAACCTGACACCGTGGTTAGGACACTAAACCATGAGAAGCCAGACTCAGCTCCCTGGAAACTGCATGTATTTTACATGAGGCTTCCATCATACAATAAAACCAAAAAAGCCCAGAGAGCAAAGGCCAGCACTCAAGTATTTCCTCCAAGTGCCTGTCTGCACAGCTTCGTTCAGGCTCTTTCTTGTCTACGCTGTAGTTTCTCCTGCTGGGATTTGGATGAGTGCTAAGATGGAACTGAACTGACAGCTAGTGCTATCTGTCTTCAGCTTGGTGCTTACATTGTTTTGAAGCAGTAATACTCTGATATTAATAACACACGTAGGCGGGAAGCACACTGACTACTTCTAGGATCTTCAGAAACAGTCTTATGGGGAAAGTCAATTAAATCTGGATACCAGAGCTTATAGTCCAAAAGATAATAACCCCAGGAAGCTGACGTTGCTGCCATACAAGCATCTATTTGGTAGCCAATGCTTAGTTAAATATCTCCAGCATTCCAACAATTTTCCTTTGCCTTGTAATAATTATTGTTAAAAAAAACCCCAATTGCTCACAAAACAAAGGAGTCTTCAGAAATTGTAATTATGCTCCTTCCAGATTTTATTGCGCAGTACAAAATATTTCAGCACTATAAGAGTACTTTCGTTATTTCATAAGCCATTTAGTTTGGAAATCAAATAACTAGTAAAATAGTGTAATATTCATGCCAAGACAGAAAATCAAAATAAGAACGAAGCCAAGATATTTCAAATAAGATGGAAATAGCTGCCAGAAAAATCCACATCAATACAAAAAAAAAAAAAAAATCCACTAAGCTTAGGTTCATTCATTCATTCTGAATTAGGCCAGGAAAGGAAAGAAAGTAGAGTGGAAGGATGGGACAGTGTATAGACAGGAACAAAATACAGTAGCACTGGAATGCAGTGGCAAGGACTCAGAAAAACAGGGGTTTAGGGACAAAACAACCGACATTTGACTTTTTATTGGACCCATTTACTCTAAGGTTTTAAGGGAATATATGTTTCATTTATAGCTTGGCCTAATGCCTCAAATATGTATCAGCAGCAACAGGGTGGTCAAAACAGTAAGCCTGCTTGTTGCTCAACTGATGACCTTACATTGCGATTCTCCCGTTCCTGCCACGTTTTGTTATGAGTCAGTTGTGTTTAGTCATCTTTGCGCTTACACTGTAATGAACACTCACTGTGTAGAAATGTACACTGTAATACCATAACAATGTACTGATAAGAGAAAGGAAGAGAATAGTATGGGGAAAAAAAAAAAAAAAATAAAATCAAGATTACACTGAAAAATCAGGTGTTATTTTTCATTTCCACAGGACCAATCTTTCTTCTCTCTATTTTATGATAGGGATTTTTCCAGTGGAGTTTTATATGGCTCTCTGATAGATTCCTCAGCTTCCTTCCTATTCACCTTTCTTGTTTTTATTTGTTTTATCCTATTATTACTAGTTTTCTCCTAGGGCAATATGAAATAATTCTATCCTCATCTTGGTGTTTACCTCCATCTCCAGTAACAGAGTTTACAATAACTCAGTTCTTGAGTTATAACAACTGAAGTTATGAACACTCAAACAATAGAAATGGAACTTCCAGAAACAAACAGGAATATGGACATATGTAGGATTACAAAAACAGAAAGCAACTTAGGAGTTCCTTGGAAAAGCTGACATTTTAGTATTTCAAGCAGAAGCTCATTTATAGAAGCAGTAGCAAAAAAAGATTGCATGTCTTGGTATAAATAGAGCCCTACTGAAAGAAAAGCTAATGAAAAAAAATTGGAAGTATAACAATGAGTTAAGAGAACCAAAATTTTATTTCCTCTTTTGTTGTGAGGACAGTCTACTAGACCTAGGTCATGGTATTCAGTCTTCTGCTATCACAGTGAATCATTTCCCATCATCCCTTTCATCGATTTCTACCATAATCCATTTTGAAATAAGTAATTCCCCCCCCCCCCAAGTACTTGAATTTGAAAGCTATTCCATAATTTCACTTCTCTGATGGTTCTAATTTCCATCCCTGATGTTTTTCAGGACCACTTTATGGGGATTTTTTCTTTCTTGTGACAGTCATTCAGCGTTTCTTCTTTCCTAATGCTTATTTCTCCTCATCATAAGCAATGCATTCATAAAGAGAAATTATATCCCCTCTCAACTTATGATTCACTGAGCTAGGCAAGCTCTCATGTAACAGGAGATAAATTGACCACTCTTCTGACCATGCTAGCAACCCTCTGTTTGTATTCCAGTATGTTTGTATTCATCTTCTTGTACTACAAAGGCCAGAACTGAGCACAATATTCCAGATGACACCTTATCAACACCACAGACAGGGAAGGTTTAATGCCGCTGTCTCCATTGAACATACTTTGTCCAACCACTCTAGAATCACATCTGGCTTTTCATTCCACTTTGAGTTCATATTCACCATATAATCAACAGCTATCATCTTCTCTTCTTTTACTTTCAGATGAAACATCCCATATATTGTAAATATAGAGTCACTAAGAAAGCTGACTTCTGTATTTCTTCCAATTTGTATTACTTCATGGACCTCAGAGGTACTCTTTCATGATGTTTTGATCCTCTTTTGATGATGCATCTCAACTTTGTGATCTAAAAATGCCACCAGCAAAAACTTTGTTGCCATACAGTTGTAAATGAGAGTGTTAAATAAGGTCCACCCCCATTCCTATCCTACAGCAAGTCTATGAGCAACTTGTTTCCAGCCCTAGTTTGGCATTTCCTCACCCACGTTCTTTACATATCTTTCTAATCATGTATCAATTCCTATTTTCTATGCCTTAATTAATACCTCCTCAGTTAAATATTATTGACTTTTTATGATCTATTCTATTTCCTTCAGCAAGAGGGATGTCTTGTCGAGACAAGAAGGTATAACCTACCTTTGGTAAATCCATGTCACTTTCTATCTCCTCATTCATTTACCTCCATAATCTTTCTTCTGAAGTATATAATAAAGCATTTTACAAAGTTTCATAGCTCCTTGGATTATTTTTTCTTTAAATATTAGTAAAATACTTGCTACTGTCTGTTCATCCAGTACCATCCCTAGTTTGATAGCCAGTAAAACTCCCGACCGGTAGTCTGATATATGCCAGACTTAGTTTATTTCCCCATCCTGTACCTTATGACCAAAAAAATCTAGTCCATTTACTGAACATACAGCCCTCCTTGCCTCCTGGATATGGTAATTTCCATTTTGCACTCACTCTAGTTATTTAGTGACCTAGCTTTTGGCCCCATGTTCAACATCAATGTCCTCATTGAAAACTGATAAAGAGTTCATTTAATTGTGAGGTCACCCTGACTCTACCTTTAATCTTGATGTTACAGTCATGGTGTAATAATCTCCTATCTCTCTCTTCTCTCTTTTCATGTGATTAAAGAAACTACTGCAATTTCTCATAAGTTCTTGAAAAAATGTTTAACCCAGTGTCACTTTAGGAAGCTCACTTCTTCACAGTACTTCTTGACTTTTAAAATGGATTTTCGTTACTGCCTACTCAATTCCGTTCTCTGCATATCTAGATATCCCTTTTGAACTATCAAATTATCCAGTTAGGACACAAAGCTTCTTCTTCTTTTCTGGGGTAAAGGTTCTAAATTCTTTTGCACTTTTGACTTAAAAAAACTCAAGTTCTCCAACTGTCAAGTCTAGCTGACCTTGCTAGGAAGCTTCTATAATTCCTCAGAATTTGCTATTTAAAAAAATGATAGCTGCTATAAATCTACACTTCATTCAAATGGAATCAATGCATGACCACATTAGCCAAAGTTCTTTTCTGCTAACATTTCTCCTATAACGTCTTCACGGCTTATCAAAATCAAACGTAAAATACCTCTTCTTGCTGGTTCAGTGGCACTGCCGTAAAAAAGTGCTCCTCTCATTTCTGACAAAATTGGTCTCATCCTTTGTTTAAAACCTTTGTTCTCAAATTTGTAACTAGGGAATGATCTTCCATAATGACCCACATTTCAGATGTATTTTTCCATACCACATTCTACGTTAAAATCTGTATCTCTGCATTGTCCCATTTGAAAGTCTTTCATGAAAGTGATATTGATCCAAATAAGATTTTTATCTACACTCTTTGCTGTCTGTAACATTATTAGTATATACTGAACTCTTCAGTATCTGTGCCAGTTGTATTAGTTACTCAACTGAATCTCTGTTAAACCAAAAATACGGGATTCAAAGTGTAATTTCTATTTTTTCATATTTAGGCATAAACCTTTGAGCTGTGATTTGTGCAGCACAGCCAGTTCCAGGCCATGTTAACTACGGTCTTTTCATCATCTATATCATTTACCTGGAAAGCCCAATAAATGTTTTCTTTACCTTTGCTGATGCTTGTCTGTCAAACCTACCGCTCTTTCGTCTGATTGTCAACTTTCTACTTATTAAAAATAGGTAAGGAGACTACATGAGTTCTTCCCCTTAGTTTGTTTTAAAGCTCTTCTTGTTATTCATGCCAAAGCCAGTATTCCTGTCAATCCACAGTGAAGGGACCTATATCTGTGAATGCAGTCTAAGCTTGTATAACTGGTAATTGTGCGTGTACCACCCTCATTACATAAACAAATTTCAACTGACATTACCTTGACATTTTAATCTGAACTAAATCAGGCACAATTTATTTCTCTGATGCTAAATCTAATTTGGATGAAGCAAAACAAACCAGCAAGTTTTAGAGACTAATGCTTGCACTCACCAGTGTTACAAGTTCTGTCCCTTGTCATTAATTTCTCTCCCAGTGCCCATTTTCACAGATAAAATCACAACAGTGCCTTCCATTAAGCCATTAAATAAAACTCACAGAGTAGCAAAGCTTAACCAAAAAAAAAAAAAAAAGTTAATTTTAAGTGTTGTATTATATGATATTGTGGCATTAATCAAAATTCTTTTAGTCACTGTATTTGTTTACAACATGGAGAAAAAGTCGAAGTGGAGACAAGTGGACTTAGTGACTTTAAAAGTGGACTTTGACAAGAGTCAAAGTTAAAGGAGTCTGTGTCTTTACAGACTCCTTCAACGTTGACAGGATAAGAGGGAAAACATTCCCATTAAAGTAAATACCAGTTAAATATAATATGAAAGTGAACCTAATTCCATATGCTTGCTTTATTGTGGTACATCAAAAGTGTTAATGGCAAGTGAGTTGACTATATATGAAAATATACTTACTGGCTATTCCTCTGAGACAGGTTTTGGGGCATTTTATTTTGTTTTGTTTTGTTTTTCTGAAGTTGTTTTTATTCCAGAGGATTTCAAAATACAACTCTGAGTGACAGTTTAACCTTCCTGAGATGGGAAGACTATTTATGTGGTTTGGAATTGGCATGTCACTGGTTTCTCCCCCTGACTTCTGTGTTTTAAGATGTTTACATTTCATGGTTGTGCACGTCTTGGCTAACAATGTTTTGGGATGAATTCTCTTTTGCATTTGAGTGAAGAATGCAACTGAACATTCTGAAAACACTCAAACCAACCCTCTCATTTGAGAAGCTGCCACAAAAATGGATTGGATGTTAGAAAGTAGGTATGTGCTGCAGACTTTTCTATTCAGTTGGGGACAGATCTTTTACCTTCTGTTTAAAGTGTAAGAACTGTACTCAAAGAACAAGCAGGGAAGATCTTCCCTAGGGAGCACACATTTGAAGCTGTACTGCAGAAACTTCCAGAAGTATTTGGTCTAGGATGTGCTTTGTAACCTGACCTGAATACTGTTTTGCCTAATGATATTTATTTCAATTCCATGATCATGGAAAAGTCCTTAATTCTGTTGTAGACTAGGGTTAGGTTTTCTAAAAGTGCAGTAACATTGACTGTGTGGCCTGAAATGAACTGCTGAGTAACAAGTGTGGCTTCTTCATAGAGTTTACTTGTCCTGGTCCAATTACACACCAATCATTTTAAAGCCACTATTCTTTATAATACATATTTTCATCTTTCTCCTTCCATCTCATGCTTCATTCAGAGAGTACATCTAGAAGCTTTAAAAGGTTAAACTGAGACACACATAGCTTGGCTTTAAGGAACTTGCTCTTTCATAAGCTTCCTATTTTTCATTTAAGAAAAAAATAAACTGAGTTCACTTAGGCAAATCTCAAGGGCAGAGGTTTTTTTTCCCTTCTTCTGCAGTTAATAGGGTGTAAAAAAATCCTTCAGCTCATCAGCCAGTGCTGCCACCAGGGAACTGAGAAAAAATCCCCAACATTTTGCCTTTCTGAACTGGAAGCTGAAATTCCCCAGGGAAGACATATTTTGGAAAAGATTTAGAAGAAGTAATTGCTGGCTGCCATGAGGACTTTGACAGCCTGCACAGAGTATCTCTTGAAGAGAAACAGCAGTTGGAGAAAGAATATCTGAAGGGACAGCTTTGAGATTTGACATCACTTTCATGCACTTGCGCTTGAAATTTCTGCTGTGTCATGTCAAGCTGCAAGCCTTGCTATAACCTCCAGACTGCCTCCTCACTATCCATCAGACCTGAAGAAGCTCATCTTCCAATTATCTTTAAGCTTGTATGCAATTCATGTACAAAATCCAACATCCTATTTAGAACTCAAATCTTATTAGAGGACAGCTCATAATGGAAAACAGACAAAAGGCAATATTAAGCCTGTTAATAACAACAAAGGAAAATAAGCAAAAACCTGAAGTAACAGGAGACATTGCTTTTACATCAAGTGAAATACTGATGTAGTCCAGTGGACGAGGAAAGCTGGAAATTTAATTTTCCAAACTGCAAGCTGTAATTAGGTAGCAACTTAATTTCAAATCCAGGTCCAAGTATTCTTGCACATAGGAAATCATTCCTGTTTGTCATTTTAAGCCAACAAATTTACCAACAAGGCAGCATGTGGTCATTTTTTATGCATGGGACTGAGAGGTAGAACAAGAGTAACAAGACTATCTAATGCCAACACTGGACTGGGATGTAGAGAGCAGCGTACAAGCCTGGGCATATATCTATTTGGGAAAAGGTTACTGCAAATTAATACATGTAGAAGAGAGACTGAGTTATGACAGGGACTAAAGGGCATTGAAATTATAGGGCCTTGACAACGCACTCTAACTCATTTTTAGACTCAGTAAATCAAACCCCACTTCCTTTTTTACCACCAGCTACACATAAAATCTGAGAATTCTTTCCAGAATGTTTAACTGCTTGTAGTTACCTAACTTTGAAAAGTATTCACCCAATTCTCCCACATCTCTGATTCTTTTGTAACATGGGCATGTCTCTCCCACCTGAACAGATCTGTGTATGTTTCACAACCTTTTTTTTGTTGTTGTTTTTTAACAGCTTACTGCTTTTATTTCCAGTGTTGCTTTTCACTTCCTGGTAAAAATGCATATCTATTTTAGAGCAATAATCAGTTTCTTAAAATTATGCAGGACACAGAAACACTGCTTAAGACTTAACCAGACCTCAGACTAAAACTAGTATGCACCACAAAAGTGTCTGGCTGAGAACTGTGGGCTACTTCCCCTGAGACATTAACCTGTGTATAGATATCAGCTGTATTCGTTTCTGTAACAGATACATGGAGCATGAAACCCCTTTCCAATTATTTTGCAATTTATAACCAGCTGGCAATTCTCACAACATCCAGAAGGTGGCGTGTGTCACATGCAATACAGTGAACATTACACAACTGCAGAAAGGCCCACTGAAAAATACTGATAATACTTAGCAGGTCCTCATATATAATTCTTAATTATGGAAAGTACTGAAATAAGAATCTTAAAGTGATTATCATGCAGAGCTGAAACACAAAGCAAAAAGTTGCTTCAAACAATGGAAACCTTTTTTTTTTTTGTATTTTCTTAAAATAGAACTGGTTTTAGTACAAGTCACAATTCATCATGTGCCTTCTTGGCATCAAAGAAGCATTTAATTCAGTAAAAAATATTTGGAATTACAATTTTAGAAAGTTTTCAGGACTTTGTAACATTCATAAAAGCATAATGAAACACAGAGATCTATAACTAAAAAAACCCCAAACCCCACAACTTAAATTTAATTCAAATTATAAATTCACTTACTTGCAAGGGTATTTAAGTACAAAGGTTATCTTTAATATTTTATACAGCTGGCTCTGTAAAAATAGGCACACAATCTTATGGAATGTGCCAAAAAGGGATGTCTGTCACAACTTTTTTCCCATTTAAAATGGAAACATAACTACTCTTTAATAGCTGGAGATGTAGACTCTGCTAATGTGGGTGGAAGTAACTGATGAAATTAAGAGGTGAAGGTCACAGACTGTAACCGAATTGTCCTGCCATGACTCATGACGTTAACTTGAGTTTTTAATGCCCTGGTGTGATTAGGCTTCATAATTCTCAAATCCCACTTGCCTCTGTACTGCCTGTCCATATTCACAACTGGAAAGACAGGATAAAGCCCCTCTTTTTATCTTTCAGAACCTTTCAGAAGCGCTTCTGAATCCTGAACTTCAGGCTGTGTATCTAAGTATCAGACTCTGTAATAGATGAACTGATGTATCAGTGTTTCTTAGCCTATATTAACTTAAGCAAAATAATTATTGAGGAAAGAATATCTAACTAGTCACTACTAAGAAAACAGGCTTTTTACTTTTTTCCAACTAATGAAGTTTATGGCTCCTATTTACACTAATTCAATTATTCCAGCTTTAAACACCCTACTGAGCTTGTTGTCCTTCAGCAGAGCAAAATTTCTCTTTAATCTGTGCATTTGCATAGATCAGATTAAGAGTTAGGTTTCTAATACCATCTTCATCAAGACTCTTCAAAGTTCTACTTTCATGTATCAGAATACAAAATTCATAACTCTTAACAGGGCTTGAAATCAGAAATGATGTGCTACTATGAAGCAGCTCACCTCTGAATTTACTTCTGAAATGAAAAAACTTTTGCGGGTACAGGTGATGAAAGAGTAAAATCCATTAGCCTTGCTGGAGCCTAAGGGTTTCGGAAAAGGAGGCCTAAAAAATAATTGTCTGAATCTTTTTTCTTTTTATTCTTTCTGCTTCTAAACATTCTTTCAGACCTACATAAAACTTTTTTTAAAGAAACAACTTTTCTAGTTTCACGAACAGAGCTTTTGATGTTTCTGAGCTGCTATGGGCTAATAAAAGTGAACTTTGAATAAAGCTCGTGTTTTCCTTGGTGAAAAATACAATTATATGATCTCTCTGCTCAGCAAACAGAAGCCAATGATAAATTTCATTTATTTTTAACAAGCAAGACTCCTTATTTTCAACAGGAAAAACTTAGCGTAGCATCTTCTGGGGAACTGACTTTTCATAAGCATCTAGTGTTGTAAACAAAAAAAAAAAAATCTGAAGAAATAGTAGTCAAGGAATATAATCAAAATTGTTTAAGATACTACAAAATCTGAGAAGCTTGCCACTGATCAGTTCAGAGAGTTCAAAAGAGAACAATGGCTTAGTATTCCTCAACAGCATCTTGTTGCTTCTGTGCTGAATGTAGATGATAAACCCATAATTTTGAGCCTAGGTCAGTCCTTTCCCTGTATTTTCTCCTCTCTGAAAGTCCAAACTACATGGACAATTTGTACCAACTGGCATCGCGGTATGTGTGCAGGGGATACCTGACCACTGAGAACTGATGCACAATTGCTAATTTCAGACGCAATAAACAGTTGGCAAGATAATAATTAATTTTCAGTGCTAACAGCTTGGTGTTCCTCCCAACAAGGGAAGAGGTGACAATCACAGTTAAATTACAGCTCCCTGAGCCTTACGCTTCCTCTCTATTTCTGAACTCTTATGAGCTGCAAAAGGAATGACATGTAACATTTTTTAAGTAAATGTCTACAGTGAGAGTTGCTCCTTTGAAAATGCAGCACACAGCTCGTTACCTTGAAGTAACATTGATCTCAGACACAATATGGGAGAATATGCTTTCCCAAGGTCTGACTCTGTAACATTTTCTGCAAACTGCAGCTCAGGCTGATAGCTGCATACACTCACCTCTAAAAGAAAGAAATTAATTGAAATATCATGTGCTGCTGCTCTTGCTACAGTAATCCTCAAGCTGTCTGACTGAAAAGGGAGAGCACAGGCTAGGTGATAAAATGCGAGACAAAAACACTAAAGGTATTCTGTTTGCCGGCATTTCATGACTCAGGCTCCCACCACAGAAGCCAAGTACTGATGGGCTTGGCAACATAGACCCCATCAGGAGGAGATACTCCTGCACCATTGCTCCTCAGGGCAACTGAGCTCTCCCCATGCCTCAAGGAGCTTAAAGCTGAAGTGATTATGACTCAATGCATCAGTGGACAGAAAGACCCTCATTCTGCTCAATTTAAAAAACATGTATCCACAGAAATGCTCTGGTGACGTGTGGTCTGTAGAGTTATATGCCCCTCGTGCTTTTCTGCCACCCAAAAGCTTGACAAATACTCCAAGTGTGGGTGTTGGACTTGGCCAACACAATGAGGAATGGCTTCATCTTGCCTCCAAACAGTGCAAGAGCCACACTGGTTTGTAGTGAAGTATTTGGGTAACAGGCCAGGGTAACAAGAAACAAGAATTATACATATCCTTTCTGTTTATTTCCTGCTACTACATTTCCATCACCACAATATGAAGGCTGTAGCACTGCTTTCCTCTTCTCTTAGTATACCACATGACACTCCACTGAAAATTTAGGAGCAGTTTTAGGTACTGGTTACTCCTGATATTATGGACAATGAATTATAACAATGTGCAAATTATGTGTGCACATGCTCATGTAAGAGAGAAAAATTAGCAGGTGCATTCAATCCTACATTGTTTGTCATCATCCCAATTAGATGAATCACAATTTATATACTGATAATGTAACACATGTAAATTATTACTGTGAAATAGATGCAGGAAAAAAAACCTCTACACTTAGCACTTTGAAAACAAGAAATGCTGAATTATTTCAAAATATTTCCAAAATATCTCCAAGAACTATAGAACTATCACAGACTAATTACCTGCAAAAATGTCATTGGCAAAATCAGCTCTTTTGTTGCAGATGAAACATCTTCCACAAAAACACAGAGAAAGCCCCTACATCTGTTCTGAAAATTAATGTGGTTTTAAAATGCCCCAAATTCTCCTTTATCTTTCATGCTTTTCATGCCTACTTCAGTGTATTTGAAATGCTGGAAAGGTTTGTGTATGTATAAGCTCTCAGACGGCATTACCTGTGATTAGTTTTATATACAGTAATCAAAACTAATTGTAACTGTTCCTTAAACATTATTAAGATATTTATGCAGGCTGTGCTGCCCCATATGTTTTAAGTGGCCTAGAAGAATACACAAAGACACATTTTTTTTGGCCTTAAAGGTCTCCATTCTGGTAACAGTTGGGACACAATAACAAAGATGGAAACAGTTTATTGGCAGAGAGTAAGTCTGACTAAAGATGCCCTTTTTGGACATGGCTGAATTATCCACAAGTTTCAAGCCAGATTTGGCAAAGAATTCTTGTCGGATTAAAATCCTGGGATAGCTTTTTCAACTTTTTAGAAGCAATTTTCTACAAAAAAATATTCCAATTTTTTGTTTTGAGAAGGGATTTTCTTTTTTCTTTTTTTTTTTTTTTTTTTTTTTAAAAAAAAAAAACCAAAACAAACCTGTAGGAAATATTTGTTGACCAAAACAGATCAGTTTGTTCAACTAAAACAACTGACATATTTTTTGTCATCGTTACAGTCTCCATACCAAAACACAATTTGTACTCTTCTACACTTGTAATGGCTACCTTCTTGCAATGGCTAACAAAACAGGAACAGAAGTCACACATTATTTTGTACCCATATGCTTTCATGTATCTTCCTCCAAAAGTATCAAATTTTGCCTCCACTACAGCTCTCCCTTCCAACACAATCCTTACTAGAACCTTTGATTTATTACTATGTCAACAATATGGGTATACAATGTTACTAAAAAAATGATGACTCCTTATGGTCAGAGATAAATCTTGTTGCTGCTTACATTAACCTTTATTATGCTTATATAAATCAATGGTCTACAACAAGAGCCTTCCAAAGAAAAGGTTAAATATAATCCTGTTTATATAGCCAAATGATGAATTTTACTTGAAAACATGCTGGTCTTATTAATATTGGAATTGTGATATAAACTAAAAAATTATGAAATTCCTGAGTAAAGATGAAATATAGCACCTGTTCTCAAGCTAAGCCTAGCAGATATGTTTTAGAAGAGGACAGACTTGCTTGAATGTCAACTGACACATGTTTCATTTTACCCAAATTGCTATTAACATCTCAAAATTAAGGCCAAATTTGATTTGTGTAATTTACTTTGAGCTCCTATTCTTGAGGCAAGTTCACGCCTGATATCCAGAAGTGTCTTCTAACAGCTTCCAACCATTTTCAAATAAGATTTTTTTGTTGTTGTTATTGTTTAGGTTATTTATAATATGACATGCCAAAACCTAAACTAATAAAAAGGATTCTAGTTGCAAGGCCAAACACTAAAAATCTTAGGAAATGTTAGAATTATGCCTTTTTGTCCCACTTTAATTCACCTTGCTTTATGTGTATTCTTTGGAGTTAATGCATTATCATGCATTACAGCAAAGTCTTCAAACCATAAGCCATAGGCACAGTACTTATTACCGGATGTATTCCCACTAGCAAACCCCAAAATACAGGCATTATCAGAAGGCCAAACCCAGCACTTTTATACAAGCAAAACTTCAGTGAGACTCACGTGGAATAGGACGACTGCAAAACTGCACAGCCTCTACCCACAGAACAACTTTCCACAGAAAGGAGGGAATCAAAAAATATGTATGCATATTCTCCCTGATGTTTCTTTGGAAGTTTAGGAGAAATGCTTGTCAGATTTTCTCCTTGTGTTTGGCCAGGTTATTCTATACCAGAGGTGTGTACATGTCAGAATCATTTACACACCCATTTCTGCACACCTTGTTTGCATCATATTCTGGGATGTTATGAAATCAAAAGAACTATAAAAATGCAAAATAGAATTGTTATGTATGATGGATATTTATGCAACTGCAAAAAAAGGTGTATATATTCCTATATATTGTTACTGTATAGTAGCAGAGATTCAATGTGCTCTGTAGCAATCTTCTGATCCTGCTCACAGCTAACCACAAATTCCAAGTGCCCTATATCTCCCCTGCTGATCTCCATCCTTAGCTGAAGGGTTAGGGATTACTGTCCCTCCATCTCACACATCAAAGAGAAATGTGTCTGCTTTATTTCCCTAATTTATATTGAAATTATTCTGAGTAAAAACTTTGTAAAAGATAAGTAGTTACACTGACACGCCTAGGTTTAAATTTATAATTATCCACTCTTTGTTCTTGCAGCTTTATGGATGATGTATGCAGTTAAAAAAACAATCATCTGAAACAGTTTACTGGAAGCATCAAAATACTAGATTACATTCTGTTAAAGCCTACAGATCCTTTCTTAGCAGCACATACCTCTCAATAAAAACAACTTTTAAAAGTTTCCTGTATTAGGATTTTTATAAATTAAAAATAAAAGGAAATACTGTAAGTGCAAGTAATAGATGATAACTGCAACTATACAGTTTAATGAAGCATTTGAATGTAAAGATATCTATTCTTTAGGGTTTTTTTATTAGTGGAGTTGGAGTCAAATAAGTATTAGCATCTTTCAAGGAACAATAGCATTCTTCATTCATAATTTAGATATTCAAGGGAACCATAATTATGAAAAAAGCACTCCACCTTCCTGCTGCTGAATTAAGAGCTACTTCAAAGTCCTTGGGACATAAAGCTTATGAAACATCAATCTCTCTTCATAATTCTTACTTTCATGAGCTATTTTGATTCCTCCAATTGCTAATAACACTATTTGTCTTCTTAGAAGTTCAGAAGTAGTGTATGTGATAAGTGAGTGTGAGGGAAAAATTCTTTACAATGAGAGTGATAAAATACTAGCACAGGTTGCCCAGAGACGTGGTGGATGCCCCATCCCTGCAGACATTTAAGGTCAGGCTGGACGTGATTCTGGACAACCTCATCTAGTTGAAGATGCCCCTGCTCATTGCAGAAGAGTTAGAACTAGATAACCTTTGAAGGTCCCTTCCAAACCAAACTATTCTATGATTCTATGATAAGAAAAGCTTTAAGTGGAAGCCAGTGGTACATTTATACTACACTTATGGTTGGTCCATGGAGTATAGCACTCTGTGCAAGCTGGCAACCACCCTGGATTGTGCCATGGTGGCTGTGCTGGTGCACTGTTCCTATCACTTGTAGAGAGTTAAAAGAAAATAAAAATCAATTACCCTTTCCTTCAAACACAAGAAATCTAAGATGCAACATATAATTCTTCATATGACACCTACACAACAGATTTTGGAATCAACAGTACTCGAGAAATACAATTTCATTTAAAATGTGCTTAGTACTTAGCAGGAATGTTTACTAATGTGATCCCTTTCAATGATTCACAAAAAAATTACTAAGGTAGCTATTAAGATCTACTGAATCATTCATGGAACATGCTAAGCACAATTCCCTGGTAATGCAAGCTGATTTGAACAGATTAAATTTTAAATTCAAAGTGCATGTGAGCTGTAAAAGAAACTGCTCAATGTCAGTGAAGCTTAACTTTCTATAGAAAACACCGGAAGCTCATCCTTTATTTATTTTTACAATCTGGGGGAGATGGGATGGGAAGGAGGAAAACAAACTAAGAAGGCAAGAGAAAATTGAGATGCCAGTAAGCTGGCAAACATGTTTTCATAATTAAATATTGCTTGCAGAACAAAATCCAGCTGTACATGGAAAGATATATTATATTTAAATACGAAGACATCTTCAGGTAGAAACTGAGTTTCTCAAAACTGTGTGAGGGGAAATATACATGCCACATTACAGAGACCATTATATGGTAGCTCTATATTTAATTTACTACCAACTGTTTAGTTCTTTTTAATCTTAGTATATATTGAAGTATTGCATATTATAGGTATATTTAATATACAGGGAAATTATTATTATTTAATGGAGATGTCCCTGAAAGACAGAAAACAATTCAGCATCATTTTCAAGTTGTTCATATCTGACTGATTAAGAAATCTTAAATGCGAGTAAGAAGAATGGAAGTTATATGCCACTGAATTTCTTAGCATTCTCTTCCTTTTTTTTTATCTGAAGTTACTCTTGAGATGTTGAAATAATTTGTGGACCTCATGTTGTACTCAAAGACATAAGATGTAGGCAACACCTCCAGAATTTCAGTCCTACAATAACAGGATTTTATTTCATAATTCCAGATAATATTTTAAGCAGTAAATGTAAAGGCTTATACATTGACAGGTTAATTACTCCATAATCTAAGAATTTATTTTCAAGAGCACATTAAATTTCTGACCATCATCAAAGTCTTCCTGTGGGGCATTTTACCTCATTAGTAATATGTCTGACACTTGACTCAGAATTTTATAGTCATGAGGTCAAACTACGGCATCTGAACCTACAAATTAAGTGAAAATTCCCCCAAATTCAATCAAAACTACTGGTTACTGACCAGTACACAGTAAGTGACATGTTTCTAGCGCTGCCATACATTTTAGAGTGAAAATGTGTATCAATTCATATTTTACAGTACTCAAAAGAGCAACGAGAATGAAATATGAAGAGCAATAATAGGCAAAAAAAGAACACTAGCCAAGAATAACTTACATAAAAGGCAAAAGCCATTTTTGTTTGCCTGTAACCTGTTCTTTACCTATCCTGAAGATATATCCTCACACATTCCATTAATCAGAGAACATAATGGGTTAGACCCCATATTTAGCCTTGAAATTTTCAATCTCTATTTTCATTTCTGATGCCCTGCAGAGGGCGTAGGTAGTTATTCAAGAAAATCATTCAGCAAGAGTCTAGGCACAAACAATGAGAATTGCAAAAGCAATGACAAGCATGGGAAAGTGATTTGCTAGCTAAATTGAAGGCTGGAAGAAAAGCCTGGTGATTTATGTTCAGTCTTGATCAGACTCAGACTACACTGATTGTATGAAGGAAGCAGCTTGGGAGATTGCATTAGTTTATCTACTTTTTCATGCTGTGGTTCCCTCTAAGACCTTACGTTCAGAAGCCTTATACAGTACATATAGGGTAGAATATCATTCCTGCTCTGGCCCTGCTTTCTTGAGCCTTGCCACCTATTTCTTCTGATCATGGATCTTCCAAAGTAACACACAATTCTTTCATTTTCAGATTAAATTTCTATCTTCTGTCTGGACTCTCCTGCAATTCCTAATTTTTCCATTCTAACTTGGAATGTGAATTTGTGGATCACTGTACCAAAAAACGGTATCAACCCATTAACTAGGTTAAAATTTTTCACTGTGAATCAGTATTTTATTTTTATCCACATTCACCATTTCAACTGGGAAAGCAAAAGGTATGTATGCATAAACTAACTTCTTCATATGTATCTACTTTGATTCAGAAAAGTACTAAATATTTTCATAAGAAATAGTTAAAACAAACAAAAAGAAAACCATAGAACTGAGGTATTTATTTGGTCCTAGACAAGAAAATCAATGGCTCTTCTGTGTAAGTGGTATTTATTAGACCAATGTCTGTTCATTAAAACTATCAGCTAACTTTCTTCTTCTGCTAATTATTTACAGTTTTCAAGACTTTGTGTGGTTCTGCACTTATCCAAGTACTGTTCTGCAGATTAGACTGAAAATTGCAGCTAACAATTCACTTCGTAATAGTCACTTCAGCTGATTTTATAGGTACAGCAAAAATGTGTTCTGCCGTAACTTCAAGGAATCTCCCTCAGTCCCCACTGAACTTTTAGGAGAATGAGATTCATCAGTCTCACTAGGTTTAAGAAGAAAAAGTTTTTGCCAGAGAAAAATATTTCTGGCCCTACAAAGTTTTTTCTCACCTCTGCTTCGTCATCACTTGAATATATGACCACCTACTTGTGTTAAGTGTATACTTACACAGGACCTTTAGTGTATGTGGAAAGGTCACACAAGCAACTACACTTTTAGCACCTGCAAGGACTGAAAAGCCACCTATTATTTTTTCTCTTTGTTTCATCCATGTTGGTTGACAGTGTAGATAAGATGTCAGAAATATTTTGTGCAATAAAAGCACTGAATTATGTGTTAGGACATGGAAAGCAGGTAGCTTGGCTTAGCAGTTACTGTAGAACACAGAAATGCAGACACACAAAGCAAAACAGAGCACCTCTCTGCCCAGAGGTTTGTATCTGAATGATACATCACCATAATGCTGTAAATTAAGTTCAATCCAATAAAAATGTCTCAACCTCTTAAAGTGTAAATTGTCAAAGAGAAGTAAAGCTATGAAGACATATACAGCTGACACCCCAAAATTAAGTTATACATTTATGGATTAATCAATACACTCTTCATAAAAGGAAAGACATTACAGCATCACTGCTCCAGTGAGATTTTTTATGTTAGAATAATGGGCTTGCAGGGGGAAAGCATTTTATCCCAGTTATCCATGTTTGGAAGGACAGTTTCTCGACAGCCACACCTATAATCTAAAGCCAGATTTGCAGAGAACTATCCAGTATTTAATTTCTACATTACAGTTGAAATTGCTTACTACCCTGATTTTTCAAGTATTCCACCTTGTTTTGCACTGGTACAACATTCAGCACTGTTGGCTTTGAGTCTGAGACCAGGCCTAATCAACAGTATTGATAAATACATCACACAGATTATTTCCTATCTATCTTTCACATTAAGACACTAGGCAATAGGGAGAGACTGCCCAGACTTTCACAGTGGAAGTGAACATGGTGACCACTGACCATTAGTCCATCTCAAGGAGGAGAAGGACCCATCATGATGGTAAACCATGGCAGACACTAGGAAAGGACATAATAAGAAGAAAGGGAAAAGACTACCAAATTAAGTTTTCAAGTATAAATTAGTAAGTGGAGGAGGGAACTAAAAGTAAGCCAGTTTCCAGAAGTTTTGTCATATGTTAAACATTCAAATATGGCGCCTGCAGTTAAGTCCTGAGTTGCTGGAACTTTTTCTTCTTTAAGTGTAAAGAACAGAATGAATAAACAGGGAAAATAAAGGGCAGGAAAATACAAATACGGAGTTACAAATATACAGCAGAGATAGGAAAAGGGAACAACTATGAAAGTAAAATACAGTGGGTACATGATAAAAAAAGCAAAGTTTTCAGAGAGCAAGTATTTAAAATTAACCAAAAGTTGAACAGATCTAAGCAGTGTTTCCACATCTGTCAAGCACATCCTATGGCTGAAGCTCTTTAATAACCAAGGCACACAAGTCCTACTACATATTACAGTGAAATATAAACAATTCTGAATCAGTAAAGGTTAAGATATAGGCTAAGAAGCACAAATATAAAGTATTAGGACATCTCACATGTCACTACCTATGCCAACCTGAGGAAATCAAACCCATTTGTACTGGGGTTCTTATGTTTAGGGACTATACCTCTGGTAAATGAATTTGAGCCAAAAAGTCACAGACTGACCCAAAGATGGTATGCTTAATGGTCCATGAGGGATGAAAGGGGCTGAGGGATAACACCTTTTCACACCTTTCTTTAGAGAATCTGCTGTCTGCCCTGAAAGGAGAGTGAGAAGGCATCTCCCTAGAAAAAAAAAGGCAGCAGAAACACAGCGCAGAGAAAAATCAGGAAATTTCCTGTGCTCCTACACCCAAACAAGAAAGAATCTTATTCATAAAGACTGTCAGAGGAAAAGTTATGGAAATCTCCGTTTTTTAATATATTACACCTAAACTCCACATAGTGACTTTTCCATAGGACAGAACAGGCACTGCACTAAACTTCCACTTGGCATTCCTGCTATTTAGTGTTTCAAGTCTCTGAAGAACAGCCCTTTCATTAGCCTGTACTGCCAACTAAATTTTCATATATTGTTGTTACGATGTCCATGATCAGATGTTGGACTTGTAAATTCCCTCACTGTTGTTGTGACCTTAGCCTCCCAGTACCCTTAGTAAGGCCAGTGAAGGTAACAATACTGAAGCTTACTTACAGCAAGACTTTTCACATCACTTGTAGTTCATTTTTAAATTTGAAGGCCATTAAAACAATATTCATCTTCTTGTGGCTCAGGAACACATCCTAGCTAGGTCAAATGATCTCTTTTATTATACAAAGCAGACACAGTAGATAGATCAAGTCCTCCCTGTCTATTTAAGATGCAGCTCACACTGACAGCTAAGCACTGATCTGAAGATCTGAAGATTTAGAAACCAGACTTATTTGTTAGTTTCTCCCTCCCTCACAAAGGAATTAGATACTAAGGTTTTAATCAGGTGTTTAGTTGGTGCAACTGTATAGTTTAGCTCAGAGAAGGGTGCTTCTTTTCTTACAATTTTCATTGGAAAATTATAACAGGGCAAAAGGAAACAAGATTTTAAGTGCAATTTATCATTTTTGATTCTTTGTTCTTGAACAATGCTACTTCAAAAAACCGGATGCTGGTTTTGTATGACTATTGCAAAAATAGTTTCTGAAGCACTATATAATTTGAGTAAAAATGTAATGAATTTCTGGAATTACATGTGGCATTAGTGATTTTGATTCTGATGAGTTTTTTCTGGCATTATGACAGCCAGAAAATCCAAAATTTGAAGTATCTCACTGTATTTGTACAGCAAAAAGTGTCAAAGCATCATGACTGAAGCATTTTATTTAAATGGTCTTTGACATTATTTTAATTCTTTTGGTCAGCATTTGCTGATTGGATTGTCTTAGATTAAAAACATACAGCAAACCGTGTTAAACAGGAGGACTTTTAAAGGTTATTTCTTTCATTGCTTGAATTATTCAAGCATTTAGCCCACTCATCACTGTTAGCATTCTAAAATATTCTTTGCTATTTCATGCACGTCTTTCACTTTATTATAGTTTCAACTCCCTCTTTCATGCTTTCACTCACTTAACTAGTAAAAAGTGTATTGTTCCATGCTCCCTTTGTAGCTCTTCACTGGCTTTTGTTTTTTCAGTCATGCCTGTTTTCATGGGCATCTACACAGTGCTGAAGAGGGAATTTGGTATGTGTACGCAGGATTTAGGCTAATCCTAATATGCATCTGAGAATGTCTTTAAAAGAGCTAGGAAGCTTATTACTGTGTTCTTTCTGATTTTAAATATTTTTTGTTCTATCATCAAGCTCAATGCTTACATTTTTCACTTCCCCATGCTGTTTGGCTATCGCTTTCTTTCTTAAAGAACATATTTCACATGTAACAAGTTTAAAAAGAAGAAATGAAGATACACATTCCTAATTCCTAATGACCACTGGAGGAGGATAGCTGATGTAATACAACCCATAGGGGAAACTTGTAAATCTCTCTTACTGCATACAAAGATGTGCTGTCTTCATTTGCAATGGCAGCTGTTATCAATAGCATAAGATACAACCTTTCCAGACCTAAGACTTTTTATTTTTGGCAGATCCTGCATCAGCAAAGACACATAGGCTGATTATCCATTTTCATCAACCATCTTCCATCAGATACACTCACTGAGACCATCTTCTTAAAAACAGTCCCTGATCCTGACTAGGGCTTGTGATCAATGCTGTAATATAAATATTAACAAGAGTTATCCCTTGGGAAGTGGAAATGCATATGCATGAAAATGGAATGAGCTTTTGCACAGGCAGATCTATGCATGTTTTTACTCGGTTTTAAGGTACTACAATGCAAACCATCCACACCAAAAATAAACCAAAAAACTTATCTGAAATTAAAACAAACTCAAGGACTTCAGTTTTGATTAAATAGGATAGAAAAAATTGCTTATGTGCTGACTGGGGCCAAAGGTGTATCTTGACATACTGATGGAAAACCCTTCCATCATACACTTCATTTACAGGTTAGAAGAGCCCTAGATTGAGAGCAGAGGATGTCACTGGGGAGCTTGGTTTGCAAAAGCAAAAGCTACAAGACTTTCTATCTATTCTCTGTAGGCTCTTTCTGTCAAAATCAAACATCATTCTGTTATTTACTGAGCTTGTGGTTACACTATTATTTCCAAGATCCTACATACTTGGGCTAATCCACCAAAGAAAACCAGCACAAACACTCAACACTTCTATCTGGGGGCTCAGGCAATTCATTAGAATCTAGCCCTATTCTGCTGGAGGTGCTTAACAGCTGCACAGAGTAGTTTTTTGGTTGGTTTTTTTTGGGTTTTTTTGTTTGTTTGTTTTGTTTTGTTTTTTTGTTTTGTTTTGGTTTTTTTTGGTTTTTTTTTGTTGTTTTTTTTTTTTTCCCCGAATGAGAGTTGCAAGGTTTGAGGGACTCCAGCTTCCACTTCCCAACTGATTGCTTAAAACTGTACTAAATTGGAGTGTCTAATCATTTGACGCTTCTTAAGTATGCAGCGGGCAATCACAGTGCACAGTGACTGGCTAATCTACCACGAGCTTCACTCTCAGTATCTGAGAGAGGACAAAAGTGTGAAACAGCAATTGGCATGAGAGCACAACTATAAATTAAATAACATTCAGTTGATTATACAGTGAAATGGAGACAAGGACACTGCCTGCTAAAAATCATACTGCCCTCTAGCAAGCAATTTCTGTAGACGAGCAAAGCAATGGTCTAGTACACAGGGCTTGGTTGGTTTTGGTTTTTTTTTGTGGAATAGAAATTGATCCTCTCTTCTTCATTAGCAATTCTCAGCTTTCTCCTGTGAGAGTAATTCTGCACTGGCACACTGTTATTTCATCATTTAGACAAATTCTATATAATTGGTTTTTAATATGTCTTCATGAAATCTAAATCTTTAACCATCATTGATGGATTTCCCTGAATTCCTTCCAGCTTTCTGTTGCCAGCTTGTCCAGGATTCAAACCTGCTCCTTGCAGCACTGCAAAATGAAAGGACAATTTGCTCCTGAGATCTGTATGTAGTAATACAGTGTGATCCAGTGGGAAAGATGTTAGACTTGGTATCATTTCTGAATAACTGGCCATCAAAACATGGACTGTAACTTAGATTTGAATTCTGATGCATAAACTAATTAGAGAATATGAGACTTTTCCAGGCTTCAATCAAATTAATACTGATAATGGACATTTGCAGGTCAGAAAGGCTAACATCACTGTCTAGTAAGAATACACCTGATGCATTCAAATGTTCCACTTACACTAATGGTAAATAAATAGGAAAAAAAAAAAAAGTTAACAGCAATGACTCACAGACTACTCTCAACCGACTGTTTATACCCTTTTGCAGACGTAACTTACACATGGATCAGCACAAATTCTTAAAGGAATCAGCTGGAAGCCTTTGTCTATCATAAAAAATGAGACCATAAGCTTCCACCCCAATTGCTAATCTCTCCTGCATCCTTTATACCTCATCTTCTTTTGAAGTCTTTAATGAAATACCTTGTCGGAAATCTATACAGCTATGGTGTCCCATGTTCTGCAGGGAGCCCATTTAAAGCAGTATCTCAGGTGGATCCCAAGGGAAAATGTGGCAGTGGAGATGGAGCAGCATTAGACTGTAAGCCAATGCAGGCTGTCTACTGTTAATTGGAATTATGTGTTAATAAATGAAGCAGCAGGTTCTATCCTACAAATGTCAAGCACGGAAACGGACAGGCACTGGGTGAGCATCTGGGAAGTTGTAGTACCGGGGAGAAGAGCCAGCCAGGTACAGTGTTGGGACCTGACATTTTCTGGGAGAAGAATGGAAATACAGTAATTCATACTGCAGGACCAATGGGTCACTAGAGCCTTCTTTCCACAGCTGTAGCCCTTTCCTCCCCTCTTGTCTTTGGCAACATCAAGGGGAAGAAGGCATATGGCAATATGGGAAAAATCATTTCTCAATGCCAGCCACTCTATAGAGGCAAATGAGTGGGGGAGAAAGGCAAGAGCAAAGTGCCCCCCCTTTGCCCAGATGGAACAGCCAGGATGTGGAGTGATAAGGGCTAGTTTTAGAGAGAGGCAAAAGCCGCTTTATAACTACATCATTGGAAAGGAAGCATTGAGGTTTTGATCCGAGTGCTTCTGAGCTGAAAAAAGATCTCTGATGTTGGCATAGATGCAGCCTTCCATGGACATCTACCTCACTAGGATAATCCGTCTTTCCTCCCTGTAATCCCAATTGAGAAAACCACTCTTGTCAATAATGGCAAGTAAGTGCTGAAGTTAAGTACATTTATAAGTCTTGCTGAATTTAATACTAAGCACACAATTAAATGCCCTGCTGAAACTAGATGTAAGCATTCCTTGCAGACCTGAGGCCACAGCAAGGGGTGCAGAAGCTCCAGGAGCATGATAGCAAATACAGAGTGATTTCCTTGCTGCAGACAGCTTTGTGAAGCGCTTTTTTCCCTTTATCCACAAAGCAACACCATGCTCAAAGCTAGTTTACAGCAGCTTTTCAAAGGAAAGAGGATTAGTTCTTGTATTTGTAATATAGTTAATAATTTTTTGAAGCAGTATGCGCAAGATTCAATTTGAGGTAACATGCAGGCACTTGATTATACTGAGGTGTTTGGGCAGGAAGGTAATTTTTCCATTTGTTAAACAAAGCCAACAACCATAACCATAGATCAATCTCCTCTAAAATAGTAAAATTAAGTAAGAATTCTGTAATGATCTCCCATAAATATGGTAAGTGAAGCCAATTAAACTGATATCTGCAACTTTCTATTCCAAACACAAACATAACTTGTCTCAAGCTACAGGATGGATGTCTTGTAGTATCTGTCTAATCATGTAAATGGGACTAAACAGTTCTATCATGGTAAAAAACTGTTTAAATGTCACCACTCCACCACTCTCTTTATATGAGAGAGTAACCGTAATGAGTGTTCTTTAAAGGAATGAATAAAACATACAGCTTATTTAAGTGACACAGGGACAGACTGTCTCAGGCACTCAAGTGAAAAGATGACCAGCAAAAGAAAAATGAACATCGTGTTAATGGTTTATGAACTCCCTCGAGAATGCTTTGCAAGCCATCGCTCAAAACTCCCCCTTACTAACTCAGAATTTTTCTCGTAGTTGTTCCAAAATATAGAACAATAAATGCTTATCCTTTTCGTATCCTTTTGTTAGTACTTACCACTTCTTTAAAACAGATTTGAGATCTCGTTTCTGATACATATTCTTACTGTGTCACACCAGCTACAATGGTGAAGCTCACTTTCTTTACAAGCATGCAATTAGGCATAATCAAGCCATCAAATAGATTTCACAAGATTTGTGCAGGAGGTTTTTTGTACTATTTATATTGTATTATTTATTTCTGTAGAATATGAATGTAGATTATGAGTATGATTTAGCTATGGAGAAGCTATGTATATACCCTTTTTAAAAAGATGAGGCAGTTTCCAAAGATCATTTATAAACAGCTTATGAAAACCATACTTGTTTTATGAAAGGAATTAATTTATGTTCTTTTTCTCCCAGAGCAACTGAAGATAATGCCTTACTATGCAAAGGAAAGGTGGTTTTCCACCCTTTTTTTAAGGCAATCAGTATCTTTAATTAGATATCTGACCTTTAAAATTTTCTTTCTTTTCCCCAACTGTATCAGGCACACACTCCCTATAATTACTTTTCCCTGCAGACAGCTCATCTTTTGTCCTTCACTATTCACAGCTACAGAACAGTGCAAGTAGTAAATGGTAAGATAATACACATGCAAAATTTAGAGGAATTATGCTAGTGAAATTGATTTGATGCTTCAACATTTTCAACATGGCGTCAAGGGTCAAGGCTGTGCACCCCTTTCTACCCTAGTCATACTAGGCAGGGAGAGCATGTTGGCAGGGTAAGAAGGAGATGTTTGTCCTTACTTTTCTCCATATCTTCTTAATAATTTGAGATACAGTAGATGTACCCTTAACTATTGGAGTAGTTTTATGACTACTTTAAAATAAATACGTAATCCTGGAATCTTGATGTGCTAGCTTATTTTATCTTTCTTTACACTTTATGGGAAGAACATAGAAATATATCACCCAAAGTAGACATTGGACTCAAAATAAATTTCAAAAAGAGGCTTATTTTTTTTCTCTCTAGTGAAACCTTTAGAAAGCCAAATATTACAAATCTCTGCCCATACACGTACCATTTGCTGGAACATCAATTCATGCAAACTGAAGGTAAAAAAGCTGTTTGGGGGGTGGGGGGAAGTTTTTTAATCAGAAAAACATGAGATTACAGAAGGTACAGGAAAAAGACTCACATATTACAGAGATACTGGAAACGAAACAGCCTTTTGTAGACTTCCACTGAGAGACAATTTCTTAAAGGCACCACAAAGCATCCAGAAGAAACCAATTAAAGAGCAGGAAAAGCTCATTGTAATGAGTCATTATTGAACTGTCTGTGAGATAGGGATACATCTCTGTGCTTGAAAAAAAACATCAGGGTTTGTGTCTCGCTGCCCTAAGGTAACAAGCAGCTCTCCAGTACGAGAAAACAATTTTCTTGGCAGAACTTCCTACTTGTGCTTTTACAGTGCTGGAGCCCAAGGTGGCAGTATTACCTTCAGGGATTGCTCTCTGCATCGCAGAAAGTACCACCAGGCAGCACTCGGCAAATTCCCACCAGCTGCTCCAAACAAGGCACTTTTCCAGGGCTTGTCCCTCCTACAGATCAAGGGGAACATTTTCTGAGAAAGAACTTCAGTCTCACTAATGGTTTTTCAGAAGACATGCCTATGAGAAAAACTAATTATTAGGCCACCCTAAACCTTCCCCCTGTCGGGGTCTGACTGCCCTTCTGTGAAATGCGTTTTGTGTTCAGCAAGATCCATACACTGCTGCGTGACATTTTGAATCCAGAATGGGGGGGAAAAGAAAGGTAAAGTCTGTTTCCTTAAAAATAAGCTTAGCCCTGTATTTTACCAGTCATCACTTTTTTCTTAAAAAAAGCTGTGTGGTTATCTTGTTGCCAACCTTTGCACAATGGGTAAAGCAGTATAAAACCAGCTTCACAATCCACCGTGAGATACAGCAGCAAAGCAGCAAGCTTACTTTTTATAAACAGCATTTTCAAGCAAATTAACCTGAACTTGGTATTATTTTTCCATCAAAAATTCAGTGAAAAAGTCAGAATCCTTAGGCACTATCTTCTTGCTCTTTTTGAGTTTAAAAAATTTAAAATTATACTAATAACCTGTAGCATTTTTTATTTTTTTCTTATGGTGTGCACATCGATTCTAAATACAGAAATAAAGGAGAAGTGCAGCCTGTAAACCATCCCAGCATATATCATCACACTACACAAGCCGAAAGAGACCAGGCAAAATTCAAAAGAAGGCTCAGCATCACAAGAAAGCTTGAAAACTGAACTTGGGAGCTGCTCTGTTTTGACTGCCCTGAAATCAACATGGGAAGGAGCCTGTTCTGGAAAGATAAAGCAAACTGTGTTACTTCTACTCAGTGTATATCAGCCTAGGTAGGAAAAGGAGAAAATATCAATATGGAGAGCCCAGCACTAATGACAGCATTGTTTTATCAAGTTTCAACCACTTAAAAAAATTATCATCTGTGCTTGGGCTTCTCATACAATTAATGGAAAGAAGGAGGTGGAGTGACTCACTCCGTGAGGTTTCCCATCTTTCTCTGCTTGCCATGTGGGGATGCTACACATATACACGTATACAGACTAGAAACCTAACTATTACACAGCATAGGCTACCTATGTCTCCACGTGAGTAAAAATAATTAATATAATAAACCTGAAGACGCTCAACGTTTAAGAAGACTGTTCTCCATCATGCAGTAAAAAGCCCACTTACGAAGATTATTAATCCATAAAATATAATTTTGTAAAAGAATCAGGTTTAACTAAGGAGACTGAAACTGCTACTGATATATCTTTCATTATCTCTGCAACCAACAGCAATACTGTCAAATTAACAAGATTTTGAATTATAATCTAGTTTTTAAAATGTATTTATTTTATTATTTATATAAAGTGTTCTAGCCATACTGCTCAAGTCTTGGAAGACAAATGCAGGGACTGTGAGAATGAAGACCTTAGGCCCACTGTAGGAAAGGATCAGGTTCAAGATCATCTTAGGAACCTGAATGTGCACAAGTCCATGGGACCTGACGAAATTCATCCGCGGGTCCTGAAGGAGCTGGCAAATGAAGTTGCTAAGCCACTGACCATCATATTTGAAAAAACATGGCAGTCACCTCACGTAAAGTTCCCGACGACTGGAAAAATGGAAATGTAACTCCCATTTTCAAGAAAGGGAATATGGAAGACCCAGGGAACTACAGACCAGTCAGTATCACCTCTGTGCCTGGCAAAGTCTTGGAACAGGTTCCCTTGGAAAGCATGCTAAGGCACATGAAAAACAAGGTGGTTGGTGACAGCCAGCATGGCTTCGCTAAGGGCAAGCCATGCTTGACCATGAAAGAAATAACAATTTGGTGTTCTTCTATGATGGGGCTACAGAACTGATGGACAGGGGCAGAGCAATTGATGTCACCTACCAGGACTTGTGCAAAGCATTTGACACTGTCCCGCACAACATCCTTGTCTTTGGGATCAGGTTGCCCAAAGAAGTGATAAATGCTCCATCCCTGGCAGCGTTCAAGACCAGGTTGGACAGAGCCTTGGGCATCATGGTCTAGTGTGAGGCATCCCTGCCCATGGTAGTGGTGTTAGAACTAGATGATCTTTAGGTCTTTTCCACTCCTAACCATTCTATGATTCTGTGATTTGCCTCAAATGTGTACGTTTAAAAATAAATTATCAGATCAGAAGGAAGCATAAATAAATTAAAAAATAAAAATAAATTCTGAAATCTCAAATTTTTAATTTTATGGTTTAGGGTCTAACTGTTTTAAGCTGTGACATGGTTTAGTGTGAGGTGTCTCTGCCAGTGGCATGGGGGTTGGAACTAGTTGATCTTAAGGTCCTTTCCACCCTAACTATTCTATGATTCTACGATTCTAAGCTACTAGTAAGTTTCTACCATAGGAAAAAAGCTAGAGCAAATTTACCACACCTGCAGTTTTCTATCTTGCAAGGGAGGAATATCTGAAGACACCACATTGACAAAGTTAACTCAGAGAAATGGACAGTTGCTACTATGAAAACAATCTTGAGAAGAAGCAGCTGTGATTTTTGCTGCTCATAGTAAAATTACATATGGCTTTTATAATTACATAAAGTTTTATTATAAAATTGCCTTTGGGTTATGCCTTACTTATGACAATAATAACATTTTATTTCCTTTTTTTCCTCTGAAATCCTCAGATTTCTGCAGTTCTCTAATCCACTAAGAATAACTTACTATTTAATTCAATTAGCTCTGTAAATACCACTTTCTGCCACTTCAGTAAAGAACACACTAAATCTAATAATAGAAACAAAAGAATTTATCATCTTAGTTGCAAAACCCCCAAAATCTTTATAATACTCACACAAAGAAGAGCTTATAATAGCTACTAGTAGGAGAGGAATATGTATTTCTCCTTTGATATTATTTTGCAAGCATATATTCTTGCTGTGTCAACAAGCTTGTAAAATTTTAAAAAATAGCTCTATCAGTACTAAAGGAAAGTTAAGAAGTGTACAAACCCATTGATTTTTCTAGCGATCTCCTGGTTGGTTTGTGTTTAGGGGTTTTTCTATTGGGGTGGGTTTCTTCACAAATAATATGCTTTTAGCAAATGCTTCCTGTTATTTCTGAAGTCAAAATTATAAATAAATATCAATTTTTCAATAGAAGTCACAGGTGCACTGTGATTCTAAAATTGCACTTCTACACCCAACTGTTCTCCCAGGCATCCAACAACAAACTGTAAGAGCTCACAACATCCTGAATTCAATCCTCAATTATGAAAGATTTTTACACACACCTACACTGTATTTATCAATGTAGGAGCACTTGTATTGCCAGCACAGACAACTAGATAGTGCCAGTGAATTTGCCATCAGCTGTATGTAAGCCAAAGGCTGACATGCTATATTTCTTTAAAATGTTTTTAACAGTGACAGATATAAAGAAGAGCTAATATTCCAAAGCCCTAGACACCCACAAAATTGATGGAGAAAAGGATAATTGCTAGAAGTATGTTATCAGCAAAAACGCATTACAGCTTGAAAAGGCACAAACATTGCCTGCATTCAGCAGGCCACACACTAATGAGATTGCCTCTCACAGTTGCAGTTTATAGGGGAGCAGAATAGATCTCTAATTAGGTTTACCGACTAGAGGCCTATATTGTCTTCTCAGCACTAGCAAGTTGGGAATGCCACAATCTTCTGCAGTGAAAGGAAATGAGATGTCTTCCTTACTTCCCACATAACCAAAAAGATTATGAGTCAGGAGCATCTTGATCACTTCATCTGTTCATTCACAAGGGGTAATTACCTCAGTTTGACATTTTTACAAGCCTTGAAGTTATTGAAGGTAAGCCTTAGGTAACTCAGATGTATACCACTGACAACAGTAATCTACTTGATAATATTTTATTAAATTTTCCTCTTGCCTCTGGTCCAACTCTTCCTTGCTATGGGATCATGATGTGTTTATGCATGAGTGAAACTGCCTCCTATTGAAACATACATACAGATAAAATATTTGCAGAGAGACCATAGTGTCCACTCCTATTTCAGTCTTTTCACTCCAAGAGCATAACAAAATAAGAAGAGTTTATATATATAATTTTTTTTTTACAAATCATGCTGACAGAGTACAGTGCCAAACCATATCATCTAGATCCCGTGACCACACTGATGCATACTAATACCTGAAACCAGGCAGAAATTCCAATACTCAGATGCTTCTGTGCACACAACAGCAGCAACCAGTAAAGGACCTGACTGAGGATTGATCCTTCTTTCTGCCTCTGATTCAAAGGGCATAGCATGAAATTGATGCTAATATTGTGCTCGTTACAATTACCTAAACTGGCTCCATAAATTCTTTATTCTTACATAATCTTGGGGGTTGAAATTGAACTTGATACAAGCCATAACGATGGCAGCATATAATATTAATGTTGCCTGCATTTTGTTACAATATATGTATTTCAATAGTGCATACTTTTGCCAAAATTAAATTTTTTGGCTTTTAAATTGCCTTGCTAATTTTTGCATTAAGTGATAGAGTTGTTTTCCCCAGTTTGAATAATTCAGAGTCTCATTTAGGCCAAATCCCATTTAGGGAAAGATCTTGATAATATTCATAATCTTGACATTAATACAGAAGATGGCACATTTTTTGTTTTCTGTGAAAATTTGCCCATATTTGTTATTCAAAGTCAATGAGGTGAATCAGCTTTTTCACACTAGAAAAAATTTTGATACTGCTGGCACCACTCTCCAACATTTTCACAGAGCAGCCTTATGCCTTGAGAGATCAGTACATTATACAAAAATATTCTTAAAGCTCTCAGTCTTTCTGGACTGTATCAGTCTTACCAAGGTCATCGTAACACCGGCACAGGAGAAAATGGCACACCACCAACTAAAAAAGAGCATGCTTTGTACAAGAACTCTAGAAGTTAAAACCGACTCTCCATTGATATAAAGTTCTTAGGTATGTGGTGATGAACATGAGGGATAAAGGGTTGTACTTTCATACCTTAATATGCTGCTACATTAATTGTGACTGCAGTGTGCGGAGGGTGTGTACAGTCCAGTATGAAGTGCACAGCAGACATGTGCTCTGAGACAAACTTATTTCCTACATTCCCTGGCATCATCTGATGACTGAATTGGAAGCTGGTAGAAAATAAAGCAAGGAGTTGCAGGAAGAAAAAAATACAGTATCACAATCACAGGAGTTGTATTGTCTGAAGAATTGGCCTTTATTCCTCTCTGTGCCACAAAGTTCCTGTATGTTGGTAGCCATGTAAGACAAACTAAACCTTTTTCATATGTTCACTAATTGCATTTTCCTCATTTTCTTGATGCACACCCTAAGGTCTGGTCTGCAGAAGCGCTGAGCTGGCACAGTTGCAGTGGAAGACAACAAGGTCTATGCTCTAATTGTAACATGTTCTATATAACTCTAAATATTAGAGTGAAGATAATCAGGGCCCATGCATCTCCAGTTGGGCTTCTAAAATTAGCCTGACCTTAGAGCCCCGCAGATACTGATCCATAAAACATAAACAAAGAAACAAAATCCTCCACTCCCTCACTAGGCTATTTTGAAGGTAGGTTGCTAGGGCAAATATTCACATGCTGTAATTATAAATATCAGAGAATAAATCACAACAGAAGTAGTAATATCATTCTGTGCCGTGGGTGATACAGGACACCAGGGAAAACAACATGTAAACAGGTTCTCAGAGAACATAGCCTGGTGCTCAGAAGCCTAGGCAAAGAATTTCAGAAAAATCAGAAGCTTTAACTGTTATCTTTAGTAATGTCTAATTATTTCATAATTCTGTATTTTGACAATGGACTTTTAATATGACAATGTATGTGTACACATATGATTTTATATTAAAATCGAATGGCAACTAGAATGCTGCTGGTTTATATATAACACATAGTCCCAAAAGAGAAAACTTTGTTGGTCTCTCACCTACAAGGTACCTAAGAGCAGACATCTAACACCAGACTGAATACTAAATCCATGCATACAGTACTGGAGTAAGCATGCAGCACAGCATTAAACACATTTAAAAACATGGCAGAAGAAGAAAAAAGCACTGCTGCTCATTTTTACAAAATAATTACACGCCAGTAGACTGCTTCAGGATACCAGCTCTCCCTACAGATTTTAGAGGGATCCTCCTAAGTCCCCTACTCTATCCTACGCTGGAATTATTAAAGATGACTCTTTATATTTAAATCTGAATATTTATTAGTGGAAACAAATGCCATTTACACTGAGATTAAACAAGATTGAGAACTATGACAATCAGTTTTAGGAACAGTTTTGCTGGAATAGAAAATAAGCAAGAGGAGTTATAGTCTTTGCGAAGCTTGTGATGCAGTAAGGGCATAAGGAATTGTATTCTGCTTTTGTTTTGTAGAAGAAATAATAGTGTTCTTTTTTAAAGTATCCAGAATGCAATGTCATAATATCTATTGAAAAAATAAGCATCTGAACCTCACATTTAAAAAAAAAAAAAAAAGTAAAACATATTTTCTTAATGAAATTGGTCATGTATGACTTCATCGCAACCAAGAGATTAATTTCACTCACAGGGATTATCTGAAATGAGTTTTTTCAATTAACAGTCACTAGCTGAATCAACCCCTAAGGAGATCTTAGTCTGTTTTACACTATACTACACAAATAAACTTGGCAAAAGCTGAAAAAGCAGCAAGACAAAGGTTCTCCTTGGTTTACCAAAGGAAACCCATTATCTGTGAAACCCTTTTATTTACTAATTGTAATTTAAAATTGCTGTACAATCTTTTCAGTAAAGATGATTATCTGCAGAACACATGGCTATTTCTTACTACATTGATTTATTTTTTTTTAAGTACAGGCTCCTCTCAAGTTTCAGTCTGAACCTGGAAATAAGAGATTTTTGTTGTCACACAAATCTCTTGTAACAGCATGATACTAGCATCAAAGGCATTGGAAGGGATGCACATAATTGAACAGCTGTGGACTTGCTCTGTACAGCGCTATAGCAAACACTGGCTATCAAGATGACCCATACATAACACTCCCTTTCGAGCACATCTTCCCTGGGTGTAACTTCAACTCAGCTTTCTTGGAGAGCAAGTCTAACGCTGAGCCATGTTCCTGGTCTTTGCAAGCACTGAGATCCATCCAAGTATTTTAGCATAACCTCCCAAGCAGTCCTAAGACTTCTAAATATTTTTAGTGTTAACTGTGCTCAGAAATAACTTTGTTCTAATATCAAGCATTCCTTTTAGCTAGGCAGCTCCAAACCCAGATGCGACTGGAAAAGACAGACAGGGAAGAACTGTGAGGGCTGTTTGATAGAGTAAGTGTTCATACAGTTTTCACAGCTTAGTGCTAATAATCACCTGGCACTTTCCTCCTCTGCAGCCCCATGTTCATCAAGTCTGACTTAGATTTAGCATTCCTTAGATTAGGTATTGGTTGGGTTGTCATTATTGCTACCTCATATAAAAAATACTTTCAGGATTAGTCCTTATAAATAATTTTGTGTATGTAATTTACTGGATTAAGCGAAAAGTGCTTTTTGAACCTTTCACAATGACCAAATGTCCAGTTCCTTGCTGTCTTATCCACCTCCCCATCTCAATATCTGTATTTTCCTGTCTTGCTTCCACTCATCTGCTCTCCTTATTCTTCTGCATAAGTGGACCATTTACAATAGATAGTTTTGAAATGCACAGAATTAACTGTGAGGTATTTTCAGTCATTTTTATGGATAATAGAAAGTACCTTGCTCAAGAGCAGGTGAAAAATAATGTGTTATTGAAAAAAATATAGAGAAACACTCTATTTAAAATTGCTGAAAACTGCAAATGTTATTTATGTACATTAAGGTAATTTGGAATAATTTTCATGAAAAACAACTGCCATTTTAAAAGGCATCATTATAGTTTCCTGAAATGACCTAAATCCACTGAACACACTGACCAGAAAGTCCAGTCCTCAAAAACGTTTTTTTACTGCTCGCTTTTTAGCTCCTGCTGGAAAAAAAAAAAAAAACACCCAAAAAAAAAAAAAAACGGTTATGAAGAAGAATTTTTTTTTAAGATTCCGTGAGTGTAGAGAACTTGTAAGTTTTCAGTAAGAGAATTTAAGTGGAATATATGTCATTCCACCATCAAGAGTATTTGGAACAAAATATATCCATATTTACTTTTTCTTAATTTTTTTAATATACAGATCTAATACTGATTTTAAATTAGAGCATTAAGTAGAAACACTTATAAACTCTCTTATTATCAGAGGAAGCATGTGCAGCAGATAATACATTATTTGTCTGTAAAAGATATGCCAAATAAGACATGATTCAAGTGTAAAACCCAGTTCAAACTATAAATTTGTAACTCGCAGCTCCTTTATTAGTTAGTATTCTTAGCACTTTCAAATTACAAGCCGTTGCAAACACAGATGTGGTTTTCCACATGAAAAAAGAACATTTGCTTTTTTTTTTTTAACTGATGTGTCTTTAAGGTAAACTTGATAACAGCTAGTGAAAAATTATTACAATCCTGATAAGCTGAATACTTACGTACTCAGTATTTAATATATCTTTAGATTTTAAAATATTTTTAGGTTGCATTAAGTAACTGAGGCTTAAGTATGGTTAAGTTGTTACTAATTCTGAGCCTAAGTTATTACTAATTCCTAATCATGCAAGTCATGTAGAAAACCTCTTGTCAAGTTTTCTATATGTCATAAATCATTTTAGTTTATTAGTCAACTGAAATACCTTTCACAAGCTTTCTTATTGCATATACATATACAGCAGCATTTAGTAGACAATTCCCTCTAAAACTTAACAATTCATTTGCCAGTCTTTAAAATTGAATTTTTTCCCTGATGTCAATTCTAATAATTAAAAGTAAATATCACATCAAGCATATATTCTTAGCAGACATTCTTGTTAACCAGCTCTATGAAGTTTCCAGTAAGTGAAATGCAGGAAACTCTCTGGCATTTCTTACAACGTGCCCTACTTCCTTCCCTTCTCAGCTTTTCAACTCCAATATACTTTCAACAACTCCTTGTATTGCTGCACTGTGAACTGTTTGCAGTCAAGATGTTAGCTGCAAAGTCAACACACTGCAGAAGGCCACCCAGTTGGCAGCAAAGAGCTAAATTTTCTTTGTATAAATAGTGGGCTTCCCTTTAGTGCCTTTGTTAACCTTTGAAATGCTTTGAATGTCCATCTGTGTTCTGTGGTTAAACTTCAACAAGTGAATATAGATCCCCTATATCAGAAATCATGTACATATATAACTACACACATAAACGTATATGCCAAAACATGCCATACATGTTTGTGTTCCAGTAATATCGTTGCTTTTGTGCATCAAGTTACCAAACATATAAATCTCTCTTCTTAAATATCTGAAAATCTGGACAGCCACCCTAGACTATGTGACTTTCTCATCCTTTAAGCAGTGACACATTTTCACCACATATCCCTGACAGCAAGAGATTTCAAAGCACCTGCTGCAATTCCTAGTTCAGAAGTTAAAGAACTTGAGACCTTTCCTACATAACTGAAAAAAGTATCCCAATACACCACTACTGAAATGAACTGAACTTGCCTTAATTCCTTCTCTTCTCAAGCAATCCTCCCACTCCTTGTATTGCTAGGGAACAACTACTTCAGAAATCCTTTCAGTTGATGCTGCCCACTGTATACTCCCAAAAGCTGACTGGGAGGTGTAAGGAGACATGATGATGGAAATTGTATATTTGTACATTTCTAAATTGTACATTTAAGATAATTGTTTATTTGTGATTTGTGAAGAGTGTTTACTTGTTATATACCCCAAAGTATGTATTTCTTGAAGACATAAGTGTAAGCACAGGAAAATATCATAGCTAAAATAAGAATCTGCAAGAGTAAGAGCTGCCACAAACACCAGCAGACTTCAGAGATGGGGAAGAAGGTCCTTCCACCTACAAAAAACTGGTCTGAGTTTGCTAAATCTCAAGAAGGCACAAAGTAAACTGAAGTCTAGAGCAACAAAATGACCAAGCTTCTGGGTTTTTGTTTGGTTTGGGTTTTTTCACTGTAGAAGGTCTAGGGATATCTATATCAAAGCTATGGATGATTCAGGACATTGACATAAAGGGCAAAGCAAAATACAGATCCTGTTCTCATTAAGTGGTTGAACCATTAAATAAGAGATTAAAAATGGATCCGTCAAAGTGATTTCAGCTGGAGTTTCCTCCAAATGGGTATGTATCTGTGCTTATTTTGCTGCAAAATGGAAAACTCAAAAATAAAGTGGGGGAAAGGGGAAGAAAGAGTGTGTGTGCGCGTGTGTGTGTGTCTACTTCTAGGGTGGCTTGGAACTAATTAATTCTCTTACTTGTGTTAGAGGAACTGTACTTCCAAAACCAATTTTAGAAGCCTTGTTAAAAGTAAACTAGCATGAATTATTCTGGCATTTCTGAAATTAAATGCTTTATTTTGACTTTGTCAGAATGAGCAAATTGAAAAGAAATCCTCTATTGACTTTAAACTTGTGACCAAATTCCAAACAAGATCCATACGTAGCTTCAGCATCTATGAAATTTCAGTTTTCTCTTGACTTCCTTCGCAGTTAAATGTCACCCAGTTCCATCTATAAGTACTGTAAGGGTGTCAGTTATCAAAACATCCCAGAATGTAGTATTTTACTCTTTGATAGTAATTTGTAAACCCAAAGCATCCATTTCATGCAACTTTCTGGATTCTCAGAATCCAGGCCAACATCCCAGTATCCTGTGCTTCTGAGAAAATTTGGAAAATTTCATCCTGTATCATACATGGAAGCAGGAAGTCTCCCATTCAATAGCACTGTAAAGAGTGCTGCTGCTAGAGAAACTGGTTGAGTAGTATCTTTTTGCTGGCATCTTGATAACTGTTTCTGTAACCTCAGTCAACCAGCAAAAAGAATAAACTTGGTGGTTTTCCTAATAGTTTATTGCTACTATTTTTTTCAAAGTACTTTTGCTTTCTTCTCTTTCTCTGTAATTATTCCTTAAAAAGAAATGGTGTTTTTCAATTTACAGGCTCCCACTTGAATAAACAAAAGACCCATAGGCTGTTATCTTTCAAGACAGAAAAATAATTACCAGATCAGCTGGAGATCCGAGTTAGCGTTTTTTTAAAAACACAGAAAATACACATACTCCAGTTTCACTAGAAGAGGTTAACACTAGAAAGATGGGTTTTCATCTCTTCCAGATTCCATTCTGTATGGAACTGGGCATCAGCCAACAGCTGTTCCCCTGTTTCTTTTTAGGTGAACATATTAAGCATATTAAGTTGCAATTCTCCCTCTTGCATTTGTTAAGAAAGATTTACAAGATGAACATCTGTTCTGATAAAATTCCACTACTGCTGGGATCTTACTAAATTACAAGCATGTTTTATATCTGACTTTTAATGATTATATTGGTCATGTGTTTAATCTCCACGTAAACACTTTGAGATTGATGTAAAAGGGTCAGTCTGGCTTTTGGATTTATTTTATTTTTATTTCATGGGGACACTGTATATTTATGACACTACATGTCACCATCAGCTCCCAAAGTGTCTTTAATCCTTCATTCCTGAGACAGATACTGCTAACTTCTGGAAGACTAGTTGGGGGACACCACCTCTCTAGATGGTGCCATCAGTAGCTGGTGGTGATAGGAAGAACTGAGTAGGTACACACAGAGCAGTGTAACAACAACAGAAATTTAACATGAAAAAGGGTAAGAGGAAGGGAACAAGTTGTCACTAATACATTTGGTCAAACACATGACAGCGGAGATAAATGTTTTTCACTTCCATACAGAACAACCCTGAAAGGCAAGCTTCTCAACTACAATAAAGCAGAAATCTTCCTTGGGAACTGAATGATTCAGTGTGATGTAATAAAACACAGAAAAGTAAAGCGTGAAAATGAAGTCTCGAGTCTGACTCCACTTCTGTACTATTCAAAAAAGACGACAACGATAGTGCCATAATATTAATTTAATTCTGAAAGGTAGCCAAGACAAAGGGAAGTGTATTTCTTATAGAATCATAGAATGGTTTGGGTTGGAAAGGATCTTAAAGATCATTTAGTTCCAAACCCCTTCCATGGACAGGGACACCTCTTATTAGACCAGCTTGCTCAAGGCCCTGTCCAGCCTGGCCTTCAACACTGCCAGGGTTGGGGCAACAACTTCCTTGGGCTGCCTGTTCCAGTGCCTCGCCACCCTCACAGTAAACTTAAACACTTATTCTTATCCCAATGAACAGGCTACCATGCTCTTCAAAGAAAGATTTACAGCACATATTTAACTCCAAACAACTTGCTAAAAATAATATATAATTATATAATAAAGGACTGTGCCATCATGCAAATGCAGAAATTGCACGAGCTACCTTAATTCCATCTCTAAATGACTGGTGTCCTATTCATGACATTTTCTTAATGCAATTTTTCTGCATTTGGTACTATCCCATTTCATAACAGCCCTCACAACTGAACCCAGCTAATGAATGCTATGGCCACAGTACATTGGGCAATGTTGAGGCAGACTGTAAGTAGAGACACATTTTCTGGTTTAGTTAGAAGACTATTCCTACAATTGCTGATGCATTTATGAAGACTCATCATAACTGTGAAAATTGCACCTAGGCACAGGAATTAAGCCTAAATAGCTATGAATTACAGCAATAAAAATAGGAAGGATTTTTTTTTTCCTGGTTTGTTGTTGGGTTTCTTTTTTCCTATTCTACAGGAGAAAAGCAAAGGATGCACAGAAACAGACTTAATCATTTACCCCAAAATCACACAGGAATTCTATGGGACAGCCAAAATTTGAAATCGGAGCTCTTTCTAGTTCCTTAGTCACAGGCTTTTCTTGAGGTGTAAGCCAGGAGAAATACTAATTAAACCTTGGGAGTAAACCCATTATGCAACACTGGATCCAGGAGCATATTCAGCATTATCAACCTTACTTAAAATAGGTACACCTTTAAAATGTCTCAAATCTCAATCAAGTCACTATGAAAGAGCCAGGATCTTCACCAGTATTCATTACAAACACCACTTGGCTTTTCAAAAATGTTGTAATACAGCACAGAACATTTTAAAAATTAAAATATCTACTCCACCATCATTTTAAATCTCACTAAGTATCAAACTGGTTCATCTTTAATTGGATACCTACATCACAGCATACCACTTTAACACTGAAAACCAAATCAGACAGCCCTGACTTAGCCTGCAACTCAGCTGTCTGGGCTGCACATGATGAATCACTCCCTACTTTGAGCTGCTTTCCACATGCTGAAACTTGCATTCATAAATTCACATTAGGCAGCTAATGGGACAGAATCGGTGTTGCTATGGCAACAGTGTGATGTGCCCTATCACTTAAGTGAGAAAATGAACACTAGTAATTATCACCAAGCAAATGGTATTTTCGCCTTTTGTATACAGTATCTTTTCAATGTTTAGTTTTGCTAATGAATGGATTTATGACTTTCTACAAGGGTGGAATAAAAAGCAACTGAGTATTACTTGATCTCATACTAAAAGTGAGTCAGATATGTCACTAACCAAAGCCCGTAGGACTTCTGTATTTGCAAACAGCATTGACAAGATTATAGCGTTAAACTACAGTCCTGAGTTCAACAGTAGGGTGCATCAGATTGCAATTCAGAGGGTGGAAAAAACGTATGTCTCACTTTTGCTTTCAGTCTGATAGTCATAAAGAACATACAATGTCTACCCTTCTCATCAGAGCTGCAACATATAATATTCTGTATTGCAGCAAGATACACTGTCAAGTGTTATTGCCAAAACCCTTTGTGCACTTGATTTCCTGTCTTAGAAGGTCAGACAGCCCCAATAGCATCTCTTGTATTTAAAGGGACAGACAAAAGCAGAATACAGCTGGAGTGATGTTCAAAAATTGAGAAAGTGTGGTCTCTTATTTTTCATCTTATTTATGTCATACATAATTTAGAATCTGTGATATCTGTTTTAAGTTAACATGTTAAGAAAAAAAAAAAAAATCTGTTCACATTTAAATTCTTTACCTTCCAGCATTGATTTGACTCCTCTTCAACCTCCAGGAGCCTGAAGATCTGCTCTTTTACCCACCTTCAACGTGTCAGCACATAATTTGAAACTGTCCCTATTTTCATGGATGCTGTATATGGCAGCTCCCATTTTTATCTAAAATATCCCTAAAGAACAGACTCCTGTGCACTGAAACTACCAGTGACCAATATATGGTATGTCTTGTAGCTTAAATATCTGCCTTCTGTCACAACAGAAAATTCAGATGCGATTATGCAAAGAAATTTTGAAAAGCATTTAAGTACTCAAAACCTGAACATCTTTACAATTATGAATCCACATGATTATATCCTAAATTTCCTCATCAGGAGCATATCACAGCTTATCAGGAACTTCCCTTATCATAAGGCACAAATCCAGACAGGCATTTAAAGTTCAGACTTAGCGCAGTCCTGACTTAACTTTACAGCCACTGCTATACCAACAAGCAGATCTGCCTCTCACAGGTGCCACAGACAATAAAGACTGCATGGAATTACAGCCTCAAGAGACCAAATTGAGAATTCCTGTCCCATAGTAACATCAGCATCCTAGAAAACAGAGGTAAAGCTCAGGAGAGTTGAAGAAACAGAGAAAATGTTTGAGTGATAAGCATTATCAAAAGGAATAAGAGAGCAAGGAACTACCACAAAATGTGCAAGATTCAGTGGATGCAACCATCACCTCCTATGTCCAGCAATGTAAACCACTAACAGTTAGAAAGTTGATGAAGAACAACATGATTTTAGTGCACCATTATACTCTTCATATATTTTAATGAAATAATAAGCTTCTAGATAGTACAAGGCATGGATGTTGATAAGCGTGGGGTGAAGGAGAAGGAGAAATTAGTTTTATTTGCTATACCTTATGGGGCCGGAGGAAGTATTTTTCTTCAGATTTTAAGGCAAAATAATGTAATTTGCAGTTCTAACGCTGTCTGGGGAGTTAAGGAGATTTAAGGACTACATTTCAGATAAGTAATCTCTATTACATGACCTTATGATCAGTGGCATTTTCTAGCCTAGACTGCAATTCCCATGATGTCAGTGAAGACAGTTTTTGGCTCTAAATACTCTTCATTGCAGACTCCTTCCTCAGGCAAATTATAGTAGTTTGTTGCTGTTCTTCTGTGTATTTAATGATTACACGACAGCCACTCTGAAAAGCAGATGATACAAGTAGAATTCTAATTTAGAACACAAGAAACATTTTGGAAACAAGCAAGAAATGGATTAAAATAAAGATGTAGATTCCCCTGTTTCTACCTCAATGCAGTCATCTCTCAGTGTAGAGCTATATTCTATACTTCATTCCTTTCATAATATTGAAGACAGCTTTATCTCCTATGAAAAATGGCAAAATTATTCTAACCTTTCAGAGAAGTAGCATTCAAATTTACCACTCTGAAACCAATAGTCTTAGTTACCAGCTTGTATAGTTTTCATGCTTTTCTCAACCCAGTGTATGACCAGTGGTAGAGCATACTGCGGCTGCGTATTTTTTTTCCAATTGCACAAATATATGTTTTCCTCACATTAATGATTTTACAAAATCACAGAGCAAGTGCAGATATTTACCAGAGGTTTACCAAAACCACAGTTACTCACACTCGATTTATGAAATACAGTCTTTATAGTGATCTCCCAAAACTGATTCCCAAAGCAAACATCCCAGCTGGGAAAGACCTCTTATTGCACTTTCAAGAAATTACAATACAGCTGCTATCTATCAAATCCAGACAGCCTCAAAAACTAAATTATCTAGTCACTTTAAGAGAAAAATCACCAATAGCAATCTTCTTGCTGAACACAGAAAGAAGTATCTATTCACACAAGGAAAGGTTTTCATACTGCAGTTTCTGCTACTTATAAATTGTGAGCAAACAATTTAAGAATTTACGTTCTTAACAAATATTCATTACAGGTTTTATTAAAATAAAAAAAAAAAACCTCAATTTAAGGAGCACAGTTGGCTAGAAAATGATGGCATAGCTATGAATAAAACTTATTAATCAACTGCCACTTGAGAGTATTCTGACCAAATTTACTGTTAGTGTCTCAGCTAAATTTTTATGAATAACTGTTTATTTGAACAGGAATTGCACTGTGAAAGAAATAAGAATGACACATAGTGGTCAGGACTTCATTTATAGGAGGAAAGAGGAAGAGGGTCCCTGAAAACAGATTTGTGTCTGTGTCTCAAAATTCCCTTTTTGATATAGGCACTGACACTCATAAAAACCCAGTGTGGATTTCCAGCTCTGTATTAACAGGGTGTACATCAAACCAGGTATCACCTGTCCTCCCACAAGTAGCAAAAATCATATGGACTTCACATTGTCTTCTCATGTTCATTTGAAACAAAAGCAATGCGCACTCATGCCTAATCTAAACTGCCATCTTTAGATGATCCCAGAATATACTGAAGACTGGATTTATAAAGGTTGTCTTCTTTAATTTCTTCATGTCTGGATCAAATATTTTGATCTGATTATCTGTTCAGATGTTCTAAAAAATACAGGGTTTTTGTATTTTACCTCAACAGGGCTTGAATCAGGGCTGACTAAAGCCATCTGGCTGAAAACAAGGCATTCGTCATCAAGACCAAAACTGAGTCCTTATTTTCTGATCAGCTCCTAAAACTAGGGCACACTGACAAGTGTCCAGATTCCCCCAGATTTATTTTAGGCTAAAAGAAGTGTACACACCTAAAGATGCTGTAAATGTCTATTCAAAAACCAAAAGCAGAGACGATAGTAGGAGAACCACCACCACTCAGTGACAACTGGTTTTTGATCTTTGGAGTAGTGGGAAACACATTTGTATTAACAAGTTTTCATTGTATTCAAATAGACTTAAAACTTAGGAGAAACATACCCTACTTCCTACAGAACTGTCTCTCCCCTGGCAGAAACTGTTGGTTAGTACTGGTGCAAGAAACAAATACTTGTTTTTTTTCTAATTAAAACTTTGTTGAATTTACCTCTCTGTTTATTTTTTCCCCCTGAAGTTTAAACCACTAAACACTATTGAGCAACATCGACAGGTTTTAAGTTCATAATATTTAGACAGGAACAAAGCTTATAGCAATGCAAGCACTTCTGAAAATCCCATGTTTGTACGATATATTAGATCTTGAGAAAAACAAATGGAATCGCTAAGTGAGCAACACCAAATGCACTCATTGTCATGCTTAAACATCATGTGCCAAAACACATACAATATATTGCCACAGCATTGGATGTGTGTAGTGGTCACAGTCGAGACCTTTACACACCCCCATGTACTTCTATTCACAAAACAAACAAAGACCCTATGAGTTTAAGTAAAGACTTATCAGAGCTACAGGTAGACATGTGTGCACAGAGCAAGAATAAGCTCACAGTATACCTATATTTTGGTAAGTGCATGTCCTGAGAATTTAACCTCTCTAATTACTAAGAAAAAGTTAAATAACATCAGTGGAGATAGATAGATAGAAAAATATGTGAAAAGCAGTTTCTATATCTGTGTCAATTAGCCTACAGAAGAGAAGGAAAGAACTTGTTATCCTCTCCCTCTGATATCATTATCACCACATGCAAAACAAGATGCAACAGGAATTTAAGTTACTGATGCTGATACATGCACACAACTTAAAAAAAATACCATATTTCATAGACCACAAACAATATGCTGAACATAAAGGGAAATGATAGCTTTTCTAATGGAGGAGCAGAGCAAATATCATTGAGCAAATATCTGCATGAATGCTCTCCATCCCAGAGGTTTCCTGAAAGTTTTGAGATTATCCTGTCATACTTCTCTCACTTTCATAATCAAGGATAAGTAGTATGGAAAAAGAAAACAAAAAGCCTGAGATCAAGAGGTCAGCTGAAAACCTGCTTAAGCTCTTACAGCTTCTCAGTAGTACACTATACTTAACAGCAGATGGATGCAGTAACAAGCTGAAGAGACAGTTGAATTTTCCACCTTTCTTTGCTTGCATTTAGTGAGGGAGGAGGTTACTTGTTTGAGGGATGTGGTCCTGCTCTGTAGGAATCCATAAATCCCGTATGTGCCTTGCATTTGGTTCTCACCAAGGAGACTGTTGTATGAAAACACATGATCTACCTGGTCCTCAACTCAGCAATCAGCAGCAGACTCTGCAGAGAGCTGACACACTTGACCACCAATGGCAGCAGCTGATACCAGGCTGTTCTTGCTATGCATTCTGCTCATGCTGCCCATTTACCAGCACAGCCATCATTTCACCTTGGCTGTTTGCACAGGATAGCCACCCTGTCTGCACAATACACGGCTTCGTCCTGCAGCTTCCAGTAATCACCGTGTTTCCTTACCCTGTATGAGACTGAAAGCCATACAACAGGGGTGTTGACTGATGACTTGGGTACATGAGAAGAAACAAGCTGTAAAGGTATTTTCCTCAATATAGCAGAATATACTTCAATAACACTGTTTACTATAAGGGAATATCTTATTTCAGAGTTAAATCACCCAGAAAATTTTAAGTACCTGAAACCATCGTAGAATTGCATTTGATAATATTCAGACTATGCAAACATAAGGGAAGAGCTTTAAAACTCTCTGGTGCCCTCCTACATTAAAGTCCATGCTTTCTTACCATGTAGGACTGAGGATTATGGAGAACAATAGTGCAATTTGAGACAATTAGATCTAGCTAAAAAGTCAAAGGGGAGCACTCACGTGAAAACATACCACAGTTACTGGAACCTAAATTGGTTAAGAAATCTGATCCTTATGCAGGAGCAGTGAAAGCTTTCCATACAACTTTAAAACGTACTCACACCTTTAAAACCAGTCACATCAGTAACTATGGATCATCACTTTGCAATTCAGGCTTCTCCATATGGCTCCAGCGCATGACCAGTTGTCTCAGAAGTCTATGAAAATTTATAAGTTTCCCCAGAAATGTGTAAAAAAGACACATCCCCATATTGTTAAACATATGTTAAACATATGTTTATCTTCAGAGTACTTAATGCTAATTACAATTATTATCAATAAATTTGTTCACAAGAGTGTTTGTGGAAGGGTATCGTAAAAAAAAAAAATAAAAAAAATCAATACATCTGAGACACATCTGTTAAAAATTTCATCCCAAAGCAGATGACAGTTTGGGAATCTTCACACATTCCTAACACTATTTAAAAAAAAAAATAATAATAAAAGACTTATATTTTTAAGCACACATAATTAAACCATTTTAAAATTAGAAACATCATCAATTACCAGAAGAAATTCCAATAAATACCAGAAGTGTTCAAGGCCAGGCTGGACAGGGGTTTGAGCAACCTGGTCTAGTGGAAGGTGTCCCTGCCCATGGCGGGGAGGTTGGAACTGGGTGATCTTCAAGGCTCCTTCTAACCCAAACCAATATATGGCTCTATAAAATTCTAATATAGCATTCAAGAAAGATCACAATTAAACCCTTCAAACTAAAGGTAATAGCTTTGCAACAGCTAAAATGAAATCCTTTTAAGTTATTTGCATTAAAAAAAAACCAAAACTAAAATCAATAGAAGCCTTGGGAAATGCAGCACAAGAAGCAGTACAGGAGATAAAATTATCTTTTCATGTTTTGACTAAGGGGTTGTGGCTAATGATGTATTTGTAAGGCAAATACCACAGCAATCCAGATGAACACAAAATATAATCATAATTTAAAAAGTGAAAACAGTAAAAACAATGTTTTGCTTGGTTTGTTTCAATGAACCAGAGATATATTTTTACATCCAGGCAGAACAGCAATATTTATGCGTGAATACCTGAAAATTATTTCCTCAAGTTACAAACTCCAGACATAAATTATAGAGGACCCATTAGTTTCCTTGAGCCTTGGGGACAGCAATCAATCTGGCAATGGCAAATAAGAATGACTTGATGTATACAAAGTTTCTTTCAGTTGATAGATTTTTTTTTTCCAGTGTTTGGAAGATACTGTGATGTTTCTAGTTCATTGTAATCCATTTCAGAGAATTCTCTCCTGCTGCAGAACACAAAACTAATTTGCAAAACCAAACAAACTAATTACTTGGCTATCAGTTCTTACTAAAGATTTTTGTTAGAGGGGTTGGTCGTATCAGTGGGTTTTTCTACTCAAAGAGTAAATTCAGATACAGTGTACCATTCACCAGGCTGTGGTCTACAGAACTGTTACAGTGGGACTTGAAAATCATTGTATTTCTCAACTGGAAGACAAAATTAGAGTTCAAATGAGATACACAAAATGCCAGTAATAAGGAACAGAAAGGGTGTCTTCCACAAACAGTGCATATGGCTCACTACCAGGGGACCTATATGAGATTTGAATGAATTTATGTGAGTGGCTAAGAACCACTTAGTAGGAGCCCATTAGGGAGTCATGATCTTTTCATTTTGATATTGACAATAATTCTAGAAAGAGAACTCATACCTAACAGAAAGAAAAAGAAAAACGTGTTGAATTTATCTTGGGAAGTGACTTTCATCTATGGCAGGATTTACCTTGCTGAATTGGTGGCATAACATTGGACGTAACCTGGGAAAATTTCCCAGTTGGACAATCTCATCTGACTGGAGTTGGTGTTCTCAGAGAGCAGCTGCAACAGATGAACAGTGTGTCACCACATTCATCTCTGGAATAAGGCAGGGACAACAATAATACAGTTTCAAAGGTTGTTCTCTGTGGGACTGGAAAGCTGGAATTGTTGTAGATACTACAGAAATATCTGGCAGATTACACTGTATGTCTACTTGGATAATTTTAATACCATACAGTAAAAACATGACCATTTTGGCTTTCACAACAAGAGCTTTCCTGGGGGAAGTCAGGCTTTGCTTCAAGTCAAGAAAAAAAATTCTCAGTGGTTAATTTCATTTTTGGGTTTGTGAAGCAGTTGTCATTTTGTTTTGAGTGTGTTCGTCAATAGCGGCTCTCCACAGTAATGTGAGAAGGCCTGAAAGTGTGAATTGTATTCTATTTTCTGTGTGCTGCTGGAGATCAGTGGGAAATGTATATAGCTACAAAAATAGGAAGAACCTGAAAACATCATCGTGAGAGATGACCGAGCAATTTGCATTCTTAGTGCTCATAGCTGGAGGTAGCCACATGTACTCTATTCTCACTGCCATACAGCAAGAAACTATAAAAATGACTTATGATGACATGAAGAAAATTCCAGGTGCAGATTCCACTGCAATCCAACATGCAGGTACTTGTGTTCAAACAAGTGTCCATCAAACACCTGATGAACAAAGCACCATGATAAGGAACTTAATTTTATCCAGGCAAGAAGTGCTTAGGATCTGGGGGTTTTTGTTTTTAATTTGGAAAGTCTGATCATACCCCTTCCATATTACTAATGTTTATGCTTCTTAACTGTTAGCAGCAGGACAAAGATGCAACTCTTAAAAATGACAGCTCCCCATTGCAAAAACCATTGTACACATCGCTTTCCCTTTAACTGGTACCCTGTCCCTGGAATGATAGTTCGTTATCACCTTTATCAGCCCAGCTCCACTATGCACAGACAAATTACTTTTCCTCACTCAAAAAACTCCTGAGTTTCCATTTTACCAGTCCATAAGTACAGATGATGGCACCCTGTCCTTGCCAACGGAGGCAATGCTTTAAGCTGCACAGAGGGCAGCAGGAAGATCAAGGAGGGCTGCATGGGAACTCTGATTCAGTAACACATGACTGCATATGAGATCAGCATTCCCAATATGCTTCACAAAGACTAGGTCTTGGTTTATGTGGCATTGCTTGTCCTCTCTTACGGTCATCTTCATTTAACATTCTTTTGTGATGAGACTGAACATATACCCTTAGTGCTTTATGACTGACTTCCCTAGCACTCTCTGTCTGTTGTCTTCACGGATGAAGGACTCTGCAGCAACTACATCCTGTTCTTTGTCCCACCACTTGCAGGCCCCAATCAGAAAATATATACATATATACACATACACACAAGCATTATTTTCCTTCTTCCTTAGGCCTGACACTAATACATTAACATGGTCCTGGAAAAGGCCCTTGGGGAGCTCCTGTCAGATCAAATAATAGTGATCAAAGTTATTAAAAACTAAGAGTCCAAACCAAATGGAAAAAACCCTCTGTGCAAATTGAGGGATATGTTCTGGAATAGTTAGTGGGGTGAGGGAGCTGCCTCTGTTAAGAGTTTCTTCAGATGCTGCATACAGAGCTCTTCTATGTTTTTCATTTTGCATGCCCAGCAACAGGATGGAGAACAACCCTTGAGGGAGAAAAGGCTCTTCATTCTGTTCTGGGATGTATAGGTCTATTCATGCCCCTGCCTTTCCATAAGGGATTTTTGTGGGGTTTTTTTGTTTGGGTTTTCTGTTGTTGGTTTGTTTTGGGTCTTTATTTTTTTTTTTTAAATGATGAGAACAGGACACAGCTGTTCCATTTGTGCATCCCCTCTGGATAATCACAGAATAATTCAGGCTGGAAGAGAGCTCTAGTCCAATCTCCTACTCCAAGCAGGGCCTGCTCAGATCAGGTTGTTCAGGGCTGTTCCCAGATGGGTCTGGAAAATCTCCAAGGACTGCCTGCACAGCTTGTGCAGTCACCATCTCTTCCAGTACTTGCATTGTCCTCATGGTGTAAAAGCTTTTACTCACATCAGCACAACTTCTCTTTTCTCAATTTGCTCCTGTTGAATATAGTGGGAAAACAAGAGACAAAGAACCTGGTTCCAGCTCCTTGATGACCTCACGGTAGGTGGCCAGGGATTGCTATTACATCCTCCCCAAGACATCCCTTTTCTCCAGACTGAATAAGCTCTGACTTCTTGGCCTCTTATCACAGGGTAAGTAGTCCAGCATCAACCATTATGGTACTACTCTGCTGAACTCACTACAGTTTATTGACACCTTTCCTGTACAAAGGGGCCAAAAATCCTAAGCAGTTAGATGGGATATAAGAAGTGCTGAGTACAGGTGATAATCACTTCACTTGATCTAAGGTTATGCACCTGTCCATGCAGCTGAGGATACTGTGCCTTTGCTGCCAAGTGGATACTGCTGGTCCACACTTGTCTTGATACCTACCACAGCTCCATGAGTTTTTCTACAGAGCTGCTCCCCAGATAGGCAGTCCTCAGCCTGTGTCTTTACTGGGGATTGTTCCTTCCCAGGACCAAGGCTTTGCATTTGTTCCTGCTGAATGTCATAAAGCTCCTGTTGGCCCATCATTCCAGCCTGTGTTGGTTTCCCCTGGACTGCAGCCCTATTCTTGACTGCATTGAGTGGTCACCTTGCCCAAATTGGTGCAAACTGCATGAGCAAGCATCTCATTCCCTCCTCCAAGACACTGATGGAGATATTGAACACAACCATTTAGAACAAATAGATGCCTGTGGTACTCTGCTTGCTACTAGCCTTCAGGCAAAGTAACTTTGCTGTCTGGACCCAGTGATACAAACAACTTTTTCATCCGTCAGACCAAAAAGCAGACCACAAACACCCTCACACAAAGAATTTTGTGCAAGACAGCATCAAATGTCTTGCCAAAAATCAACTCTCACTCTATGATTTTTCCCTAAGACCCAAAATCGCACATCTATAGCATTCCTACAAATAGCCATTTTCTCCCAAACCAAGAGAGACTGGCCAAAATCACGAGTCTCACTCTGAACCAGTAGTGAAATATAGTACTTGGACGCTGAAGACAGCTGTTGGCTCTACATCCTGGATTTCTTCCAGCTGTCACTTTGAAAATGGCATTTTCTCTTGTGCTATTTCAGCTGGCATTGTGGTCCAGTTTCCATGCTGGAATTCCTCCTGGTAAGTTCCTGGACTGTGAATAACCTTGCCTTTCCACAAAACTGCTCCCTGCATTATGAAGAGAACTAAAAACCTATTTCCCTGAGCATCTAATCTCAGTGGGGAAGGATCCCTGCTGGAAATAAATAAATAAATAGTTCCGGTCTCATCAGTCAGAGCAATTTTCAGTACTGCATATGGAGTTGTCCAAATAAAAATGTATTTGCATTGATTTTTGCGCTAGTGTGATGTCCAAGTTTCCAAACAGTATGAACTTCCCAAACAGTGAGGTAGTTGGCTTCAGCTGTATCTCTGGCCATCTAAATTTACTGCTGGATGAAAGCCCCTTGGGCAAAACCATGTTTCTTTGTAAAGGCAATATTTTTCTGCTTATATATGGTATAGAGCTTGATACACACACATCCATACAAAGTGACCTCTGCTTCTCTCCATTGAGGCAACATCAGAAAAGCCCCCAACATCAACTTTAGAAATAACTTCATTTAGAAATAGCTACCGACTGTGTGGACAGGTTTGTTACAGAAGCAGAAAGGGTTATTTTTAAATAAAAATGGAAAAGCTGGTTTAAAATTCTAAAGATTAATACTCTTCACCTCTGGCCTTTTGAGTGAACCTTTCAGAAAAGAGATTTTCGCATCTTCATAAGTGGCTCCAATAAAACAGAACAACAGCTGATAAATTCAGAGATTGCCCAATTAAAATATTCTCTTCCTTGAAACATACTGTCTTTTCCAGTCTAAAACTAGGCAATTATTTAAGTAGCACTTCCTAAATTCAGAGATGTTAAGCTGTCTAGATTTAACTCTAAACTCTAAGTCTGAAAATAGGAGCTCTGCAGTCTTTGCTCAAGATCATATGGATTAAGAAATATTCAGAACAATCACCTCTATGGTTTTCAAGCCTATATTAAAAAAAACCATATGTCTCTAAGTGCAAAGATCAAATGCCAGTGTTGTCCTTTGCTGGTAGCCAGTTAAGGAAACTATTAGTTTTCTGTAATATTGCTTATTTGGGACAGAATTTAAACATACTGCAGAAATCACTGTTACAAAAAGCAGGGCTGTCCTCATATAAGGTATCACCTAAGCTCATGCAACATAAAACAGGGGCACATTAATAATTCCAGTGAAGTCAGACTGAAATCAAAGCCACAGTCTGTCATCAGAAGTAAAAACGAACAACTAAAGCTCTGAGAGGTTTTTTTCCATTGTTCTGATCCATGAAGACCTTAACAATAGTTTTCACGCCTGACGGATGATTGACAGTTCTGTGCTTTGTAGAAACTCAAACTATGGCACAACTATTTGCATCTGAGAGTTCATAATATTTTACACACATACAGATGTTTCAAAACCTACCTGCATCATCATCTTTTCTTCACTGTGTATTTTGAGCAGAGGTCAGATCATAGAGGGAAGTGCACAGACCACCTCAGTGATCCCAGTGGTGATAAGGGATGGCACAGTTGTAACAGGAAGGAGATGGGGTTGAACCAGGATCTTACAGGAGGAGAGGCAAACATACCAGAGGCTCTCTGCATCCAAAATGAGAGGGGCACAGATGTATTTCTGGGAGTACAAGACTGTGCATTTCATTCACCCAGAGTCATGCCATGTTGCAGCGGTCGTGGGGAAGAACAGGATCTTTAGCTCTCCTCTGTCTTGCCCCACTTTTGATTTCAGTCTGTGATGCAGCCAGGTTGTTCAGGTGCCATTTCTTGGAAACCCAGCCCAGGCTTAAGCACTCCTGAGCCCTGCCCAGGATGGTGAGGTTCTGAAGAGAAAGGTCTGGCTGTGCTCAGCCTGAGAGCACAGGAGAACCGAAGGGCAAGAGACCACCCACCTTCTCTTAATTTCTGCTTCCAAACTGACATTCTAGGGTGGTTGTTTTTTTTTTTTTTTTTCTGTAACAGTAGTGAAATGCAGTAGTCCTATATTCTTTGAAGTAGATTCGGAGTACAGATGCTGATTTTGCACCTTACTTAAAGACATAGCAAAGGCAATTAGTGTCTGATTCTCCCCCCACCTCCGTCTTCCAGACCTTTTCAGAAACATTTTATCTGTTTGAGACACAACAGTAGCTGAGAGATGATTAATTTAGACAGCTCCTTCACATTTCCCCACAGAGTTAGCTTGAAGTCACAGACATGTATATGCATGCATGGACATGCTCCCTAGCAAGCAGACTGGACTGCTTCTAGCATGTTATGTTTGGTAAGCAAAGAAACTACCGCAACTTCACAAAATACCAGATAATTATATCAAAATTCACAAAAATCATTAATACAGTTAAATATTGAAGTTCATTAATACACATAAAAGAACAACTGTTTCAGAAAGAAATATTTAAGTAGAGCAATTACATTTTCAATTGGACTCAGCAGTCAGAAACCCATGACATCATCCTCTAGGCAGTCAATGATTCCTCCACCTCCACCACAACCCTTCCTGAGGACAAGGCCCACACTGCAAAATGCAGCACCTCACCTCTGCCCCTAGCACAGTCAGCAGATTAGGCTTGTGGACTGCAAATTTCTGCAAATTCTGAATAAATTTATTTATAAATAAAGCATAGGGATCTTTCTAAAACAGAACTGAAATTCACCCTAGAATGTCCCCTAAAACTAATCTTATTTTTTTTAATCTTATGTTTTGTCTGTATATTCTGAGGAGTATCTACAGAACAGCTTGAATTTTGTATTACAGAGTACATCTTGGCTGAACAGCAAAGAATAACAAAATTCATTGTGACTGTGATTGAAGCATCTGAAAAGCACAAATCCAATTAGATCACATCAAGAATGAATGCAAACATGCTAGTCTAAATCTTTAAGATAATTTACCTTTCAGTCTTCCATTATTTGCAGTATCTAACGAACAAGTAGACAATGAGTGATTTTAAAAAGACAGGAGTAAATTAATAAACCAGCTTGCATGATTTGTCTGGTAATACAAACATCATCAGATTTCCTTACTAGTGTTCACAGCAGTCTGTTTGTACTGTTAAGACAGCCTTAATAGGAAAACCAGGATTCTATTAGTACTTTATAATAGATATAAGAACCACAGGATTAAAAACCAGACATATAGATCAAAGACAGCAGTTAAAACAATCATTTTGCTTATGTGCTAGAGCTAAAGAAAAGGGGAAAGAATGTGAGTCTGGACTTCAATCTGGACTATGTAACAAATATGGCACAGGTAAAGTACACCTTTGAATAAAATACAAAGAAATTGTGCAAGTAGTAGTCAGCATATTTTAGATAAGCCAAAACAGATGTGAAATATAGTCAATTTTCAATTAGTCATGGAAAAGCTATCCATGTTTCAGAGCAACCATAATACATGCAGAAAAGATCCTAAACCTTTTCCTTTTCATTTTTAACCTCAATCCATATCTTCATTTCATGTTTAAATATAAATTATGTACAGACTGCTCTCACAGCTATTTAACATATGCTTTAAATTTGTGGGTTTGCTTTATCTTCCGTATCCCACCTCATTTATTACCCAGAATAGCAGACTCGATTGTAAATAAATATATGCCAAGTGTATTTCTCGTGTTATTTTTTTTTTCAGTGGTTTTAGTTGCTGTTGTAACGAATCTCAGCAGACCTGATTTCTCTCTTTTTCAATAGGAGATTCAAAAGGCTGTAAATGAATTATCAGCTACAATATTTACAGAGCACAGGTCTATATGAGACATGATTAAGCAAGAAAGATGACTTATTCTTTATTAACAGAATTTCTGAATGGCCTTTAGAAGTTGCTAAACTCGGACTGGAACATCATAATACAACCTGGCTGTAACAAAGATAGAGATAAGCATTGTAAAAGCAGACCTTGAAGAAAAGGTCACCCTTACAGATAAGGTACAATTAAGGACGCATTTAAAGCATCAATTTTAGAAAAAAATATCAGGAGTATTCATCAAGAGTTATAAATTACTCAGCTTACAGAAAGTAGTTGTTAAAAACCTCCCAGGAAAACAAACTTAACTCTTCTGTAATTTACAAACACCCTGTTTGCCTGTCAAAAATACCTCTTCACTATTCAGACTAAAGCTGAAACAATCTTCACCTCTGCCTCAGTTTCACTTAGATAATAGAAAACCTGAATTCACTGAAGTCTGGTTTTGGCAAAAAGAACTTTGGACTCAAACAGACTCAGCCTCAAATTCAAAATCCTTCCAAGAATTGTTTTACAGATGTAATTCCAGGGTAGAAACACATTTGACCTAATCTTGTCATTAGAAGAGGTGAAAATTTAAATCCTGCACTGGTATAAGAGTAATGTAGAACAGAAAAGCCATCAACTTTTAACTCCTTCAAAGAGAAGAGGATAGAAGGATTAGATCACCATTTTGCTATCCCTTGTAAAAACCCGAAATCACAATTAAAACCTAAATTATAAAACCACCTGTGATTACATAGGCAATTGACAGATTTCATGGAGGAGATAAATTAGACCTATTGGACTTACTAAAGTATTCATTAACTGCAGCAATAATGGACTACAAGTTGGCAGTACTCCCATCTTGCTCCTGAAGAACAGCACATATAGATATCTGCATGCACAGACCAGCCTTCATTGTTAACATCCACAACACTAAAACATAATATTTACTCTAAATGCAGATTTTTGGAACAGGATCTAAGTATTTTTCTGTGACTATGTCTCAGAGATCTGAATCATTTAATAAGCTACTTGGAATGCATAGGACTCTCTTGACAAACCTGGCTGTATGCAACACTTCAGCAAATTCCCTGCATCTCTGTGAGAAAACCTATCATATGTTTTTTTTGCAGGGAACAGGGGTCTATGCCTAAATGCCAGCTCATAGCTAGTGTTTTGATACCATCACTGAGCTGAATTATCAAGCAATCAAGGAAAAGAAAAAATAAAACCAAAACAAAAACAAAACAAGCCAACCTAAAACTGTTCTCTACCCAATTTGGAACACAATTATGGGAACAAGCAATCTCACCTAAATCACCATCTGAAAATGCTGAAAAATTGCACCCACATTTGCTTAGGAGTATAAAACCATCCAGATTCTTGATATTATAAATTAAAGTGCAATCCATCGCACTCAATAGGACTCATAAGTCTGTCTGGCAAATGCTGGATATTAAGGTGCAAATACATTGTGTAACTCGTATCTAGCAGCTCTGACAAACCCTGGACTGCTGGACTCACTGCAATAGAAAAAATGAGTCAATCTGTTTGCAATGGCTATTTGTCCAAGGTTTCCAGATGTTTGGCAGCCCAGCAAAGACATATCCGGGAACAGTATTTGCATAAAAAAAGACATGTCTGGAAGACCCAGACATATAACATTTCTATTATTGACCAGTTTTTAACAGTTCAGCATTTTATGCTAAAGAAATAAAGTGAAAACTCTCCCAAAATATTCACATCTCTTTAAAGAGAAAGTATTATATCTCATCAAGCATTACATGTGTTTTAGGAACCCATAACAGCAAGGCAGTGCAAATGAAATCATGACATCTGCCACATAAAAAGCAGAATTATAGCAGATCCAAAAGGATACGGCTTATAAAATATTATATAAGCATCTACCCATGTAAAATGTGAATATACACTGATTCATGCTTTTCCAATCCCCGCAGATTTTCTTTGTGAGAAATAACACAGGGATTACACATGATTAGCTGCTGCAGTCATTGTGAGAAGAGAGGCAGCAGCCCTCCAGCACAGGCTGTCTGTGAGCAGAATAGGAAAGTGTTTCCTTTCCCTCTGAAGTAGACAGAGCTCAAACTAAAGCTATATTCAGTTCAAAGACTTCAAAAAGCACATGCCATGGCTCAGGTTTTAGATGAATCTTAACATACCAGCTTCAAGTAGAGACTGGAGGTTTTAGGTCTTCAAGCAGGCAGTATTTTAAAAAAATAACTAGGAATTAAATGCATAAATCCATGTAACTGCAACAATAAATTATTAATACAATCACAGAATTGAGAAAACCTTAAGCTAAAGGTTACATCAGCTGGCTAAGCAGCTCACCCTGCCCTTACTTATAATGCTTAAATTCATGTTAGACAACCTATTTCATGTCTGCGTGCAAGGCACACAAAACCAGGTGAAACAAGTTTACTATGATGCCTTTTCCATTTCATTGTCTGGATGCTCTGATATAATTCAGGCCCTTAGCAGCACTGCCAGATGGCATTTAGAAGCTTAGTCCTACCTGCAGGGTATAATCACAAAGACACAGTGCCATGCTAATCCAGAGCTGCACCTTGCCAGATCAAAGCATAAATGAATAAAAAAAACCCACAAACAAAACAAAACAAAAAAAAAAAAACAAACCCAAAACCAAACCACAAGCAAAAAAACATAGCTGTGCCTTCAGAAAGCTGCCTGCAAGAAAAAAAACACACACAGAAGCTGTGCCACTGACCACAACACAGCTGTGTGTGTGGCTGTAGGTATCAACAAGCCAACACCATTGATAGGTGACACTGTCCTTACAGATCTTGAAATTTGAATGTGAAAAATTCTTGCATTTGTTCAGGTGCACAGCAAACTGTAATGCCTTTCTGCAGCAACAACAGTAAAAGATCTGACCCAATGTTATTTGTTCAGGCCCAACGGATGAACATCTTGCAGCATAAACATTGAAACACAGTGGCACAGATGCTGGAAGAAAAGGAAAACGAATAAAGAATGTGAGAACTATTACTTAAATAAGATGAACAAGTATGAGACAAGATCAACTGAAAGAACAGTGCATCAAAGGAAACCTCTTAGAAACATTAGAGAGGTCAGAAGTAACTGAAATCTCAGAATGCTGATGTTGAAATCCCAGTCACTTAAGCTGATTGTGCTAGAAGTAACGTATACAAAATCATACACTTTTCCAGATAAGGGATACATTTTACACCACTTCATAAGCTTGCATGCATATTTAGTACTGAATAACGAAAAGTTAGTTATTTTTAGTATTTATACAGCAAACCTAGGATTTAGCTCTACTGTCCAAAGCAACCTCTGATTCACAAAAATTCTCTCTGGTCAAAAATTCATTCCAGGACAAGAGTCTGGCAAATGTCAATTTAGCATAAATTTATACAAAGGTTCATTTACTGCTGAAAATTACTTGTAACAAATATGTAAAACAAACTTTAAGACACACAACTAGTATCAGAGAAATTATTTCTTCCTGCCTAAGAAAAGACTCAGTACCTAAGAGTCCGCTCTTCTAGAAAACATGGCACTTCTGCATTGGTTTGATTAGATCTTCCTCAGTCACTGAGTGCTCATTTAAAGAGAGTTCTGATTTTTATATCTCACTCCTTGATAGCAACCTGGATTCTTTTTTCTTCTCCAGAGAATAGTCACCATGATCTATAATGCATGTTACATCGACACAATCCATTGCCTACAGTGCTTGCAATTATTATATCCTTTACTGGATCCAGCTGTTCAAATTTGATTTGTTGCCTTTCAGGACAGGTTGCAAGATTAGTTTCTTTTTAATGGAGACCTTGTCAATAAAGGCAACACAACTGATTAGTATCGTAGAGTGGACACATTTATCCATTAATGCAGTTTTCTGTTGTACTCTTGTATGCTTAACTAAGGAAAGTCATTGAATTTGTGTCTGAATGGTGTGCCTGGGCATAAACACCTGCAGGATATAGGCTCAAAACCCAAAACGTGTCAGCTGAACAGTTAAAAGTAGTACAAAATTGTTATAATTTTCTCAGAAGTATCTTAGCCAGTCCTATGCTTTTTGTTCATTATCAAAGTTGAGAAAACCTGCAGGGTGACATCCTTCTCCTGGCCTCTTATGGCTACTCACACAAGAGCATGACCATAAGAATATCAGAGATGACCTCTGTTGGGTGGAAGAAACTGTCCAGTTACTTCTAGTACAGAGTAAGAAATTACAGGTAGTTTAGTACATGGGATCTCCTATTCTCATTTCATCACAGAGAGTCGGAGGAACATTACAGGTACTGTTGGGATTCACTCTGGCCTTTCTCTGCTCAGCTTGAGGCAGTAGGAGACAGTCTGACAACCTTGCAACATCCAAGGACCCTCCTGCTATTTACAGCAGCTCACAGATGTTAAAAAGTAACAATCCTGAACATCTCTAATCCTATTTGCATGTCTATTAAAATACAGTATATTGTCTGAATGGCATAATTCTGGCGTCTTGTCTTATATTTATGAATTTTACAAGTATATTGTGAATAGATCTAATGAACTTACCACTGTATCTGCTGCTTGCTTGGAAGTCATTAAAATAAAGATCAGAATAGCAATAATGCATAAGCAAATTGAGTATTTCTCCTTCAGTGCCTCCCAAATGTCTGTCTTTCTGTCAATTCTTGTTCTTTATATGAATTTATTTATTTTTTCAGGCCTGATGATAGAATTGTTTCTAAAGAGTACATTTAAATCAAAAAACTTCTACTGAATGAAGCACACCTACCACCACCAGTGGAAGCAGAGTTATGCTGAAAGATTTTTAATGACTTCTGTATTTTACTGGAGTATTAAAGAAAGAAATGTTACACAGATTTGCATAGACACACACAAATCTAAGTATATATATATATACATATATATATATATACACACCCCAAAACATATATATGTACATTGATAACAGAATAAGACAAAAAATAGTTATCACAAATCTGTTAATGTTCAGTTGGTATCCTTATTATAATTTTAATGAAGGATCTAGCCACCACTATAGTAATTACT